>JADBJO010027157.1:2500-21659 GCA_016801955.1 Conus betulinus
CGTCAAAGCAAAGGGTCAGTGCAACTCGCTTGTCCAGCTGGGCAGGGGCGACCAAGTGGACGTCCCACGCGATGCTGCTTCACTGATCTAGACAGGTAGACAGTGGCAATGGCTCGTCGCACAGCAAAAAGATCTAGGGGGTTTTCTTCTCCAGTGGGCGTGGCCCGGTGCAAGTGCCAGGTTTGCTGAACGGCCAAATCCAGGCGAAAATGAGAAAATGGACCACCACCATTACTTCGATCGGATGGAGACGCGGTACTTGTCAATGTTCTGGTCCATCCTATGAGTCCCTCCCATGGTCTTGTTATAGTGGTTGATGAGAGCTGGCTGATCAATGTTAATGTGCTGCCTGGCTTGTCTGGAAAACCTTCTTGTTTTCTGTGTAGGATTCACGCCCACCTTGTTGGAGACCACATTGACAACGTTGTTGTCATTCCAACGAACCACGATTATGGCATTGCTTTGTGTCAGTGTAGTAGTCGAAGGCGCCCCTTGGAGTTTTATTCATCTCCTGTACTGATCGCAGTGGACAATCTTCAACACGATTTGCACGAATGGTTCCTGTGCATGCAATGCCTTTGGAAGAGAGGTAGTCCACGAGTTTCAGTGATGTGAAGAGGTTGTCAAACGTGAGGTGGAAAGCATCTTGTCCTTGGATTTCAGATACAAGATCGATGACAACTGATCCTCCCATTCCCACACCAGGGCAGGCCGCAACAGCTTGCCTTCCTTTCGCCCCTTGGTAGGGCTCAAATTGGACGGCGTATCCCAAGGGGGTAGCAAGGACCCACATCTTGAATCCAAATCGGATGGGTTTGCCTCTTATAAATTGTTTTGATCCATGGCGACCATAGTACGGGACCATGCTCTCATCAATGCTGAAATTCTGTTGTCTTTGAAAGTAACGAAGGCTTCTTTCATTCAGCATGGTCAGCAGTGGTCTGACTTTGGCCATCTTGTCATCAACATCAAGGTTGGTGTTGTCACTCACATGGAGGTATCTCATGATCTCCTCGAATCTGTCTCGGCTCATGGCTGAGGTGACAGCTGCATTATGAATGTCAGTGTCATTGGACCAGTACATTCTGCGTCGGGGAAGTGTGCAATAACCAGATAGAAGTAGGATGGCCAGAAAGGTGCGAACCTCATCGGGTGAAAGAGAAAAGGTATGATTACCTTTGAATGCTGCATACTTTTTGCTTTGCTCGGTGATCAACTCAATCACATCCTCATCAAAAAAAAAAGTTAAAAAAGTTCCACTGGATCAGTTGGAATGGAGGAGGTGTTCCTTTCTGGGGTGAACCATTTGAAGCGATCTTTCTGGCGCTGTGACAAGTCAACTTTTTTCCAAGATCGCCCTGCTGGTTGCCGTGCATGGAATGGCCTAGCTGGCATTTTCTGTGGAGTTGTAGCTCCAATGGCTGTGTGTCCAGAGTCAGCTTTACGTTTTTTTGCCACGTTGTGAAGAGATTGCACCGTTCTCTGCATTCCCCAGTTCAGAAACTTGTTCATCTGAATCCTGCACACACACACACACACACGACACACACACACACACACACACACACACACACACACACACACACACACACACACACACGCCGCACGCACGCACGCACGCACGCACGCGCACACACACACACACATACGCACGTTTTAGATACTGAATTATAGTATTTGAGAGAGAGAGAGAGAGAGAGAGAGAGAGAGAGAGAGAGAGAGAGAGAGAGAGAGAGAGAGAGAGAGAGAGAGAGAGAGAGAGAGGAGGGAGGGAGAGGGAATAGAGGGAGGTAGGTATATGAGAAAAATAACTATATAAAAACTGACCATGTCGTTCTCTTGGGGAGTAGACTGAGTGCTGTCACCACCGATGATCTGTCTTCCGTCAGCATAAATGACTGTTGCTGAAGCAGATGACTGAAGTTGCCGCCCACTCAGATTGTGAATTTCAGCATCTTCATCTCCACTGTCCTCGTCCGTCAATTCATCTGTAGGTGGGGGATCAATGTAGATATCGGCAGTTTGGAAAGCAGTGTCCGCTTCAAGGATGTCCAGTACTTCATTTACGTTGTATCGTCTGCAAAACAGAGATCGTTTTGATAAAGTATGCACCAAGGAAGTCGAGCATGCACATATTTAGGTTAGTTTGACTGTTGGTTGCTTTGGTGCTTTATGTCTCAGCCACTTTCGCGGATCAGAGACAGCTGGTCACATTGTCCTGACACTAGCGAACCAGTTTCAGTAATGCCGGGATTCAAACCCTTGACCTTTGGAATAAGAGTCGAACGCTCTACTGACTGAGCTATCCAGCTCTTCGATTGGTTTGACTTTATTTCATCTTTAGAGATAAGGTGAGATTAACAAAGAACACATGATGTGTCATGTGTGTTGTTGTTGTCGTTTTTTTTTTTTTTTTTTTTTTTTTTTTTTTTTTTTTTTTCTCCTGTGCCTATTTATCGATCCTATAACCAATAAAATTTACGCAATGAAATAAACAAAAAATATAATATACATCAAAATTATAAACACATTATCAAATTAAATAACAATGTAACATAAATATTTCACCACTGTTACAATTTAGACTGATTTCAAACACAAAAAGCTAACACTGGCATGAAATGAACAACCCTGTACCCTCTCGTGCTTAGCGTCCCAATAGTGGAACGCCTATAAAACGCAACAAATTTTACCTATTATAAACAATAAGCTTATATCATCGCACACGGTTTTAGTGTATATCCTAAGTATCACATGTACTTCAATAATATCATTAAAAATGTCTTTGACAAAAGAGATATTGAGTCATTGACTTACCTTTTGCTTTGATCCATCTTGACTGTTTTCAAACATGTGGTTCATCACAAATGGCCGACAACCGGAAATAGATTCCAAGGGAGATAACGCTTGTTTGTATTAGAATTATAGAAGTTGCTTCCCTTTAACTACTTATCACAATTTAGTTGCCTTATCTTTACTATTAAGCCAATAAAGGGCAAATAACTATAGCGTCCCACTATAGGGACGCTTGGCATAAATGGGTTAAAGCGTGTCACAGAGCTGGCGGTAAGTTTCGTGAAACAGGTACGCTAGGAGATTATGCAAGTATAGCATAGGGTCTTGATTATTTTAGACTGAACGCTGACTGGATTAGGAGCATGGAAGAAAACGCAACAATTCTGAATAACTTCACCACGCACAGTCACATTCAAAATGTCACACAGAACATTTCACTGCCAGACGGATGTCAGATACTTGCATTCAGTGAAATGGATTACATACCCTGGGACAACGCTGATAATATCATGAGCGCAGATGCAGAAACACTTACACAGAGAATAAAAGACACTCTGCTAGTGTTTCTGTTTCTGATTGTGGGCCTGGAAACGTCATCAACATGGCAGTGTTCTATAAACAGGGTTTCAAGGATCGTGTCAACCTGTGTCTCTTTGCTTTGGCATTAGCTGACGAACTGTACTTAATTGTGGCGATGTGTCACCATGCTGAACAAGCGTATTTGCAGTTCACACAAAAGAAAAATACGGTTTCTTGATTATCTTTTTAACCAACAACCACTTGTCCGGTCTGCTTGGTTTTCTTAATGTTTCTCAAGTTCTGACTGCCATCATAGCTTGTGAAAGATGCTACTGTGTCTTGAAACCACTCCAATTTCAATCTCTTATGCGTAATACAACAATGGTAGCAATTATCGTTGTCATAAATGTGCTGGTAGTAAGCTTGCATTTCATCGCAACATTCCGATTCCATATAGGATGCATTTATAATCCTCAGACTGGTCTAACGGAAAGAGTCGATGTTATTGGAAAAATGTATGAAAAACATAAAGAGTTGGTGGATTATGTAGATGGTTTAATTTTTGGTGCTGGACTGCCTGGAGGTGTAATGATTTTGACTGTAACATCAACAGTAATTACTATAGTGAAACTTCGTCAGATAGTGACGTGGCGTATCCAAACTTCCTCCTCCATCTCTGCCCGTGAAGTAGCTCTCACGAAGATGTTGGTCGGTACTTCCATCCTGTTTATTATTATCTGTCTCGCTCCTTTATCTGTGGCTCGAATTAGTTGGCTTTCTTTTGCCAGAAATGAACGCCGGCCGACGGCACCATAATTTTCTACATGAGCAGTGTGTGGATCAATGAACTGTTGACTTACGTCAATGCTAGCTTCAATATTTGTGTGTACTACGTAATGGGCTCTCGCTTCAGAGAAACATTCTTTTCATTATTGAGAAGAAAATGAATAGCTGAAACAGAGATATAAGCACGACTCGTGAGTAGTTAGCACATTTCTAGAAACTATTTGAAAATGGTTATGACAACTTCATCAAAGTCAAGACACTTTTGCATCAGTTCATAGTTTAGGATTTCCTTGAAGTCTTTATTACTATGTGTGTGTGTCTGCCAATACTGGGTCAAACGCATGCTCTTCACCATTGAACTTGTGTTGCAGATGAATGATTTTCCTTACGAAGTCTACCCTGGCTATTAGCTAGACATTTACCATATTTGTCAATATCTTTTGCCCTGGAATCTTTTTATTTCTGTCGACGTAGGGTGTACATGACGTGCCATGCACTGATGTTGTACTACTAAGCTATGTATCAATTTTGCATCCGTTTTGTCTGATAGCACTGAGGTCATATGATAGCAAGGCAAAATATTAGTCATTTGTAGAAATCTGAGACAAGTGTAGGTCTGAAGGCAACGTGTTGAACAGAGATAGAAGACTAACTTGGCTCATCCGTCTTGTCCTGAGAAGAAAGCTGCTTTCCGATAAGTATGCTTCAACCTCCAGCGCAACCTTCGAGAGATTGTGAATGAGCGGTAAGTCAACCTTACAGAGAAACCCCATTCAGACACACCAATGAACTCATGGGTTTCTACGAAACGTAAAGGTGGCGTACATTCCTACATATTGGGTCCAGAGTCCCCTGCACAGCTCATATGGCCAGACGCTTGTCATGAACAAGGCGTCAATCCTAGGCCGTTGGTCAGAACACTTCCAGGCTCTTCAGCGCTAACTGCTGTGCCTATGAATAAGGTAATTCGTTATATTCCCCGAAAATCAGTAAGACCGGAACTGAACGACTTACCCACCATTGAAAAGACCACAAAAGCCATAGAGCAGCTGAAAAGCGGTAAGGCTGCATGAGTCGATGGAATTCCACCAGAGCTTTGAAGCGTAGGGGCCCAGCTTTATGTGCAAAACTGCGTGAGCTCTTCGTCTGTCGCTGGGAGCAGGGCAAACTATGACAGGATCTCCATGGTGCAGTACAAGGATGAAGGGGTAAAGTCGGACTGCTCAAACTACCAGGGGATTACATCCTGCTCTGCATTGAGAAAAATCCTTGTAAGAACATTGCTGAATACACTGGTCCACAATATCGCTGAAAATCAAAACAAAGGACTGCATGTAACGTTCGCTGACTAAGTCAAAACGTTTGCCACCATGAGCATAAAAGGGAAAGAACAAATCATGGAACGACTCCGCGGTTCTGCAAAGTTCCTCAGCATGCTCATCCAGCTGCATGAAGATCAGCGTGGCCAAGTCAGACTTAAAAGTGACCGCACCGAACCCTTCCCAATCGTCTATGAAATGAAGCAGGGTTGCGCCCTGGCACCGATTCTGGTCACCATTATACTTTACTGAAGACCTTGATGCTGAGAAGGAGAGTACGTCAGATATCGTCTCGATGGCAGCATGTTCAACTTAGATGACTACAAGCCCGCATGAAGACCCTGAAACAACGTACCTCATCCTACCTTGCAGAGGCTGTACACCGCTTAAGGCGAGAAGTCAGCTTGAAGAAGACGCCACATGAGGAAGAATGCCACCCTCCCCCCACGTCAACCTTAGAGAGACCGAAATAAAAACAGTCTATCAGTTCACCTACCTGGGGTGGATCATCTCATTAGACGCCAAGAAAGACAAGGAAATCGACCAACAGAGCGGCAAAGGCGACCGGTACTTTTGGTAAATTGTTCAAACGAGTGTGGAACAACCCTGAAGAAGGACACCAAGATCAGTCTGTGCAAGATCAGTCTGTGTACTTATCACCCTCTTGCACAGTTCTGAATCAAGGGTCACCTACCATCATCACCTGAGATGCCGTGAACGCTTCCATTAGCGCTGCTCTGCACCATCTTCAATATGCACAGGAGTGACTCTGTCGACATCATCCATCTTTGTTTTCTACCAATGATGTTTTTTTTCTTTCTTTTTTTTCCCCCATGATTTCCCTAGATACAAGGCTTTGATGCACCCGTTCACACCGTCTGGATGAAATCGAAAAGCAAAGCACAGACAATCCCAAAATAAATGTATAGCTGTTACTCCTCCTGCTCCATCCACGTTGTCTGCTAAAACTGGACCACAGCAAGTGAAATTTGCGTTTTCGTTCCATGAAAACTGTGGTCCGAAGTGCCTTCAAATCCATAAATTGT
This sequence comes from Conus betulinus, assembly GCA_016801955.1. Taxonomy (NCBI): domain Eukaryota; kingdom Metazoa; phylum Mollusca; class Gastropoda; order Neogastropoda; family Conidae; genus Conus; species Conus betulinus. The sequence continues at coordinate 8,967 of JADBJO010027157.1, forward strand.
GCGAAGGAAGAAGAGGTGGGGAGGGGGGGTGGGGAGGGCTTTGAAAAGGGAAGTAAACAATAATTTCTTTTTCTTTGCTCTCAAACAGGTAAATGGCTGACGGTGACAGTGTCTGATAACAGTCCGTCTGACTTCTTGCCAAGAATGGGACTGATATCCTGAAAATTCACTGGACAGGGGGTGGGGGTGTGTATGTATGTGTGTGTGTGTGTGTGTGTGTGTGTGTGTGTGTGTGTGTGTGTGTGTGTGGGAGGGGGGGGCTGAACCAGAGGTAGTCATGGAAGGGCCTTTTCCGAGAAATACATTTGGTTTTCCACTATAGTTTGATTATTTCAGCCTGAGAAAAAGTTTCGAGTCACGTTTGAATCCGATTGGAAAGCTGCAAGTCTCAGCTGATTATGTGGAGTAGTGACTAATTTTCAACAACACGATCAGAGATTCTTTTCGGGGAGAAGGAAGGGGTAGTTGTGCAAAAATGTAACTATTCCTTGTCTCTTAAAAAATGTTTGTTTTTTTGTTTGTTTGTTCGTCTGTTTGTTTGTTTTGCTTCGTGCATTTATTACAATATGCTAGAAAACTAGAGAAAAACCATGTTTCTATATTTAGAATGAGAGGGGCTTAGTTGCCGCCAAGAATACAGACTAAGAAAGCACAAGACTAACCCCCTCTGCTTATAAATGTTGCTTCATTTTCCGCCCTCTGTCACTCCGGTTTGAAAAATGTCTCTATGTTTTTCTGTTGCTGAGCATTTGTAGTGTTTACTGTGTTTGTATTTCATAAGCAAAATTTCAGCTCTCCTGATAATCCACAAAGGGGTAATAGTACAGCTGTTCAAAGAATTGCATATCTTCGAAGTGCGGGCATTGGAACCTTATACACCGTTTTCTATGATGAGCGTAGAACAAGAAATAACGTTATATTTTATTGTAGAGGCCATACACCACAGGCTTGGCTATAGATGAGATTTTGGGGTTACAGTAGAAGTCAAGTAGTAACAACGCAGGTTGAATAGATACAAATTGCCCTGCTTTTGGGAAAAGAACTTTCTTAATCTGAAAACGTTTTTTGACTTGATTTGGGGGTTGAAAAATCAGTCCAAAGCTAGATATCAACAAAAGACGGTGGAAATAAGCGTGACTCGTGAACTCCTTGCGTTCCTGCACTACTGTTCGGGTACAGTGGGGTTTGGAACTGAAAAGCCTTTGAGACGATGGGGACCTAGTGGTCATGTCGATTGTGCTTGCTGTAAAGTGAACAAGACATCTGGGCTGTCCCAAAACCAGGCAAAATATTTCTCATGGGCTGAACTGTACAATGGGTTTGTTTCAACGAGGGCCGATGTTGTGACTTATGTTACCTGTAGCTGTGAGTGTGATAGAAAGTATATAGCGTTTGGGGCCTGATTTGTGATTTTGGACTCTAAACGTTTTTCTGTCTTGAGTGCTTCACTGTCAGGGTTTGTGGCATGCAAACATGCAGTTTCAGGGATTGTCTTACCCACTTCCCCCATTTGTGTTCTTCATTCGTTTATCTGATCAATTCAAATAGAGTTCTGAAAGTTTCCCTTATAAAATATTTTGCTCAATATGCTTACAGCGTGTATCACTGCGTCCTTGATTCTGGGTGGTCTCTGCTCCAAATTGCAGCCCACTCAGCTCACTGACTTTGAATCTGAAATGAAATTCCTGCAGCCGCTTGTAACGCCCGATGATGTGAGGGGGAGTGTCATTATATTGAGGTGTGATATAAACGTTCACGACAGCAGTTTCAAGTGTGGCAGCTCGTCATTTGCCTGCGAGATTGTACAGTCTCCAGAGCCAACGTTTATACAAACATGCCCTCATGGACTCATTAGAGAGAGAGAGAGAGAGAGAGAGAGAGAGAGAGAGAGAGAGACAGACAGACAGACAGAGAGAGAGAGAGAGAGAGAGAGAGAGAGAGAGAGAGAGAGAGAGAAAGCGACAGAGACAGACAGAACAGACTAACAGGCAGAGGCAGAGAGAGAGAGAGAGAGAGAGAGAGAGAGAGGGGGGGGCAGAGACACAAGATAGACAGAGACACAGAGATAGATGGAGAGACAGGCAGACAGACAGACAGACAGGGCTGACATAGAGACAGAGAGATTAAATAAAGGTTTGCTCATTAATACATATTGCAGATTATGAGAACTACACTAATTCCTATTAGGCAACCCGAACAGGTGGCACATTGACCATCACAAAAGTATTCTTCATTTTTTTTTTAGAACAGCTCCCCACCAGATGATGTTTGGACAACGGCTTTCAGACGATCGTATAACTAGACGCTGATCTAGCCAGATTAGACACCTGTCTTTTCTCAGCCCTTCTGTTCCCAGTCAGACAAGCTTTTAAGAGTTTGCCCAATTGCAAGCCAGACACAACCGATCAGAAAACAGAGATCTCAACCTTAATTAAAATTTTAAACTAAGGTTATGTCTTCCTTGGGCTCATCTGACTGCAGGGCAGACTCTCCCGATCATAGGCCAAGCATTTCTCAGGCTTAATGAGGCTGATTGCTGTCTCTGGGTTACCCAACTGAATGCTTGACTCACCTTGTTAGACGCTGGTGTATTGGCTTTCAAGGGGTCATCTTGATTACAGTCGTACTCCCCAAGTTTGACATTTTTTATGATGGATTTGTATGGATAGTCTGCCTACAAGACCGACTCGACCAATCGACGCTGATGTGATGTCTAAGAGTTAGCCATGCAGGATGAAGACTTGCTGGAAGCCCGACTAAGCTCACGATACTCCACATACACACACTACTATCCCTACCAGAAAGAAAACGTTGTTCCGGCTGTATTTTAAAACAGCTTGACCATTTAAGACACATCGATTCTCTTAAACACATGTGCAAATCATGTGGTTCAGGGGGACTTGAGTTAAGCCCAGAGTAAGACTATAGGGACAGAGAGCAGTTTTCCATATAACGTCAAATGTATTGATGACATTTTCAGCCATGGAGATGAAAGTACGATCCGGTTCCTAAAGAAGCCTTCTGGCAGGCGAAAGCTTGAATTATATTAACAAAAAAAAAATGCGTGGGCGGTGTGTTGACGACTTATTATTCATCACCATATTTTATGATCTGCTCGTCGTATGTTTCTGTTGGATGATGCCGGCATTTGAAAAAAAATCTACTTTTCCTTACCAGGGCTGATTTTTCTCGCTGACTCTAATGAAACACTGCCATAGATCCGGATTTCCGCCATTGTACAAAAAGCTCATATCAAAATAAACTTCAGTCTACTGATAATTTTTTTTTTTTTTCTGTGCAATTGCAGAGACATAAAACTCACCCCCCATAGGTCTTAGACACTTAAATTCAATATAGCGTTGCGGACAAACATCTCTCTTTGTGAAAAGATCGCTCAGATTCTTAATCATGCCAGCTCTTTAATCCTGGACTCGCATTGCAGAAGCGGAAAACTGTCATGATTACTACTCTCGAAGAACTGGAACTCTTTAGGAACACTATGCTGTGTATGTTTGGTCCACAACCATTGTCCAACATTGGAACTTGCGTCAAACTGAGTTGGCACCAACAATTGCTTCGATCAAGAGAAGACTTGATAAGAAATTTGATATTAGCGATTGTGAGACTTTGACGACAACCCAGTCTCCACTAGACTGCTCCAAAATGGTGGTTCTAAAAATTTACATGTTTCAAAAATGCTGTAACATAAAGTGAGGGAAAAAAGTACGTTATACACCACACACACACCCCACAAACACACCACCACAACACACACACCACACACACGCGCGCGCGCGCGCGCACGCGCACGCACACACACACACACACACACACCACACACACATATAATATATAGATATATATATATATAATTATATATATATCTCTATATATATATATATATATGTGTGTGTTTGTGTGTGTGTGTGTGTGTGTGTGTGTGTGTGTGTGTGTGTGTGTTGTGTGTGTGTGTGTGTGCTTGGGTTATTGAACAGAACAGCAGAGCTGACCACTCAGACTGTTCTATTTCTTTTGATCTCCCTTGCATGTTTTAAATGGATCCTCAAGCATAGGAGCTCAAGATTGTCCCTACATTTCATACTGCCTGCATAATGTTTTTAAATTTTCAGCAACTTTTTTCCTCTCCACACTTTCGTTTTCTCTAATTTACTACCTTTCCGGTGGTAAGCTTGGGGGCTGGCCGTCGTCAGGGCGGCTGGTAGGAAAACGCGGAGATACACCGCCGGGCAAAGCCAAAAGAATTCGCGTTTAGGCACCGAATTTGTAGTAACACATGTCAGGCAGACACGTGGTGGAGGCAAAGGGTGGGGGGTGGCTGCCGAACAAGGAGTCAATGGGTCAACAGGCCATGTGCTGTGATGCAGAATTATGCGTCGGTAGCGGGTCTACGACCTTGTACTGACACGGCAACAACAGGGGAGAAAGAACCGTCCTTAATCGTTCTCCGTTCACCTTCGAATATAAGATGCCTCTAGACGCAAAGAACTGCACACCCGACGTGTGTAAAAAGGCGAGAACGAAAAAAGGTGAAAAATAAAAGGCAGGTTCACTAAACCATCAAAAGCTCATCACCATGGTTGCACAGAAAGCAAGACAGTAAAAAAAGAGGGGAACAGAAGAGAGACATATCTTGATGTGCTAGCTGGGTTGGGTAGAAGATAAGATTCCGCAAGGAACTAGATATCCCCATAGTATGGTCCTAGGATAATGGAGTAGTGCGACGAGAGGTTGCGAGTAACAAGGTGTAATGAGTAATGGTCTCACAGAAGACAAGAACGACAAGATTTAAGGCTAAAAAAATGAATAATGATAAAGTCATGGGCGTGGCAGCTGCAGTGATCGACGAGGCTCATCGCGTATATCGGCATGCAAGCGCTGTATAAAAACACAGTGCATAGCTCATCCTTGCATGACTGGTCTCTGGCTAAAGAGGCCGGATATATCAGAGTGATGGGAGGAGTGGGTCATCGCAGTAGTGCGGTACAGGGGGGGGTGTTGGGCGGTAGGGTTGCTAATGCTGGGGGAACTGTGTAGGGTATTGGAGGGAAGTGCGGTATTAGATAGAAAAAGCTTAGCCTAGACACAAGCGCATACATACACAGACCTACAGAGCGCAGGGTGCAGAGGGTGGGAAATGGAAGAGTGGGTGAGCATCCCAAGACACAAACTAATTAGTGGGAGGCGGGTGCATATGCGTACGGGGGGGGAGGAAGGACAGAAAATATAGTCATGCTGGGGATTCGGAAGGCATGGCGGGCTAATGACAGAGTATAGTGCATTGATAGGTCACATAAAGAAAAGGGAGATAGGCATATGGTGACGGATGAGGGGGGAGGGGGAAAGGAATAAACCTTAGGGCTGGTGGGATAGCATTATGTTAAAGACGCATGGCCAGTATGTGATTCGAGCTGGGACAGCGAACGGGAAAATGAGACGGGTTAGCTAGCAGCTGACACAGCGCGGCTGGGCGAGGAGTAGAAAGTGAACTGGGGCTTGAGGGTGGAAGAAATGTAACGCATGACAAAGACCGACAGAGAGTCGGGGGTCCATTGACGAAGAACCCCGGCCACATCCCGTGAGGAGGGTGGAGGACAGAGGCATAAGCAGACGGCGCGAAAAGCAGCGGATGTTAGCAGTGTGTGTGCATGGGGTGTATTTCTGTACGGTGCAGACGAGTGTCGTTCGGGCGCCAGACCTTACGATCAGAATCAGATGTCTTCGCTGCGCGCCGGACAGGGGGCAAGAGCCGGATAGGGTGGTACGGGCAAAGGGGAGAGGCCCCTAACAAAAACATACGGGGAAAGTTCGGACATGCGGCAGACAAATGGGGGTGGGCTCGTAGAAGGAACGGGGTGGGGGGATGAAATCCTGTGCAAGCGGGCGTCAAGGCATCCCTGGAGAATGCGAGAATGGTGGCGGAAGAATACAGGGGGGGGGGTGAGGGATTCACAGGAATTCAACGCGGGCGGATGGATCGGGGCGTGGTGCTTTGACGTCTGAGTTATACGCGAGGTGTTGATTTTTTGTATGTGTACAAAACAAAAAGGCTTGGGGCAGTGAGCATGAACAACAACCAAAGCAGTATGAAAAGAAGGATAGTGGTTGCAGGGGGGGGAAGGGCGCAATCGAAGAATCCTTGGTTTTGGAGAAAACGCAGGATAACACAGACACCATATGGCTGCAGAGTGTTTTCTGGGGCACGTGAGGGCCACCACCGCCTGAAGCTAGCGTTGTACTACGAGGGCCTTAAGGCGCACCAAGGAGGGGGGTGCAGCAGACAATGTTCGGGGGTCCACAGTAAAAAAGGGTGGGGATCAAGGATGGCAAACATCGTTCCAGATTTATGCAGTGTGTTGTGGTAGTAACAGTGAGTGGTTAAAGCTGAAAGACCGGGGGTGGAGTGCAGTGCTGGCAGGTAGATCCGGCCGGCTGCAGCGGCAACATGGAGGTCCGCTTCTGGAGAACGTGGGGGGTACTCTGGATACAGGCCGGAAGATGCGCTTGGACATTGGGGGCCAGGGGTCGGATTGGCAAGACGGGCGGGCGGGGGGGTTTGGCAAAGGTGGCATGGAGGATGCTCGGTGGGCAGGACAGGGAGGGGACGACAAAATAAAGAACATGGGCGGACAGGGGGGGGTGGGGATTGTCGCCGCGGAGTTGGGCATCGACTGTATGAGTCGCGGTGGCGAGAGATACCAGAGACATTTGCAGAATCGGTGCGGTCATCAGCTAGCACATCTGGTTCGACCGAGGGGGGGGGGAATCCAGAACGTCCGGGCCAGCACTTTGTACGCAGGGAGACAGGTCGTGATGTGGGGAGGGGCCGAAGAGCCCAGCACAGCTGTTGGCAACTGAGAGTGGTCTAGACCCATAAACAGAGGTGCGGGGGCGCAGGGCTCCTTAGTATTTCGGGGGGGCGGGCCTTCCACGGGGACGGGGATAGTTGTCGTAATCTTGGAAAACAAAGCAACACAAAACAACACACAACAAAACAAGAGCCGGGGGAAAACCCTCACAACATGGTGTGGGCGCTATGGTAATTGCCGGGTCAGAGCGGGGGGCGTGATCGCGGCTACATCGTCACGGACCACCAGAGAGGAGGGGACAAGGATAGATCTTTGTTAGTTTGACTGTTTTAAAGATAACTTTTAAAAGGGAATGTCTAGTGCCGAAAGGTAACGTTGGGGTGGGCGTTCCCCTGCGATACAAGGTTCCCATAGAATGGAGGCGAAGTAACATATTAGTACATATCGGCAATCAAGGGTTGCCGGATTACCAGGCGGGAACCTAGTGACTTGATTTGGTTGACGTGAGAGATGTCTCCGCGGGGGTGAGAAAAAGTAAAATCTACGTCAGATGAGGCTCCACTACAAAAGACCAATCAAATCGCTGCTAATCATTAGTGACTCCTAGTAAAGGTATGAGGGCTTTCCTAGTCACGAGTGCCCTCGTTCATATTGCTTAGCGGGGGAAAATGATGTGCGTTGCTTGAATGAGAGCTTTTATACAAAAAAAAAAAAAAAAAAAAAAAAAAAAAAAAAAAAAAATAAAACTGACATAGACCTAGCACACTCAAAAATTGAGGACCATTTTATTCATTCTTTATAGGATTCGTAATATTGCAGTTGTCCCTTTACGTCTGGTTTAGTCACGTGCTTTATTCTTCATATTAAAATTGTGTGTTATCCTACAGACTGGTTCAGATACGTTTAAAAGACCTAAATCTACATAGTAACCCGATTCACATGTTGGATTTTTTCTCTGCTTTCTCAGCATGGCTATCTTGACTAAAGTGACATTTAGAGTTGTTGTTTAAGATGAGTGACAGCCGAAGATACCCAACCCTTTGTTGGTTCGCTAGCGCAATGACAATCAATGAGTAGAGTTCGAGCCGGACCAGTCGGCCCTATTGGGAGATAGTAGAGAGGAAAGAGAGATAATAGAGAGAGAGAAAGGAGAGATAGAGAGCTAAGTAGAGAGAGAGAGAGCAGCGAGGGGAGGAGAGGATGGCTAGGTGCGAGAAAGCCAGGGACCTCACCATTTTCAGTGGATGCATAATCTATTGAAGTGCCTGACCAGCATTGTTTCAGGGATGTGTGGGTTTCTTTTAATCCACGGTGTTACTCTTTCCGCGTGGGTTTTTATGGGGGTTTTTTTAACTCCTGAAAAAAATCTTGCCCTAACACAAGGAAACATAACTACTGTCCTTCTCTCCTAGAAACAAAAATCTACCAATGATGGCCCGAATCTTGCTATGTCAGCGCACTGGCAGAGAGAGAGCAGAGAGAGAAGAATGAAAGAGAGAGAGGAGAGAGTAGAGAGAGGAACTAACCACCCGAAGTGCTGGAAGGGGCCCAGAGAATGCTGCTGGGCTGCAACCTGCCTTTAGAGCATCCTTCGCCCGGGGGGCCCTGGAGGCCCTCGCTGTATTGCAATGGGTACAAAGGGCACGCAGCAGGACATTCCATTAGATAGTCAAGGGACATATCTGCTCCTGAACAGGAGGTAATCATATCAAACTACAGTAATGCACTCGTACAGCCTTAAAGTAGCACAACCCATGGGTGGTACCAGCCCGTATGCATGTCATGACTGCAGAGCCCACCGGTGAAAACACACCCTCCAGCTGTCGTAGCACACAGACCAGACCCCACCACCCCTGCCGCAAGACAGATGAAGGCAGTACAACTACAGACACAGTCAGCCAAAGCTTTCGCCATACGGTCTTATGTGCCCTCAAGAGAGAATCCCAAGTTGTAGTCTTTCCCACTGTCAACAGACTTTCCCTGTGGCCAGTGGGTCTTTTCCTCACCGTCACTGGACCTTTCTTCTCCAGCGTCAGCCTAGTTAAGGCAAAGAAGAAAAGAAATACCGCGAATGCTGCTGGGAGGAGAGAGAGAAGAGAGAGAGAGAGAGAGATGAGAGAGAGAGAGAGAGAGGAGAGGAGAGAGAAGAGTCTGACACTTTGTGACACTATGATATTTTAGTGTCATTACCAAGAGGTCTTTTGACAGGGTGGAGGGGTAACAGGATAATAACATCTAACCTCTTCTTATCATTGCACACAAGCAGTACCCATTTATTCCCAGTGTTTATCAAATCAAAACTTAACAAAAAAAAAACACACCACAATCGGTACCACCTCTGGATGTCCTCGCACACAAGAGTAATACAGTAACGTTAATTAGAAATCAAACAAGCAAACAAACAAAATTGTAAGACTGACTCGCCCATCCACTCTCCCAACATGTGATGTTGCATGTTGCTGATCTCCTCTACAATCGAGGGATGATGTTATTGGATTCTTATACCGCTTAGAATGCATTATCCTATATTTTTGACTATCCTCCGTCTGATCGAGAGAGAGGAGAGAGAGGAGAGAGCAGAGAGAGACAGAGAGAAGAGGACAGAGACCGGAGAGACCAAGACAGAGAGAGGGGAGAGAGAGACAAATTCGTGTTTCATAATACCATTGCATCATTCAAACAGACCCTTACCACTGCAACAATGTCACATATAATTATCGCTTGATATCCACATACATGTTCTATTTTCCAGGGTGCTCTCAACATAACACGGGCCTCCATATGAAAACATAATAACATATAACCATTTGGTTTTTTAAAGCGTTTTTGGGTAAACAAAGGTAGAGATCGAGAGAGAGAGAGAGAGAGAGGAGAGAGAGAGAGAGAGAGAGAGAGAGAGCGAGAGAGATAGAGAGAGAGAGAGAGAGAGAGAGAATGAGTTAACATACGCAACATTTCAGAATGCAACTGCAAAATCACAAACTTGTGCTTCTTGTTGTCGTACGGACGTTTACACACGATACTCTGTCAGAAAGAGGCACACAAAACAAAGTGTGAAGTAACGCACTTTAAATGAACGACACCACAAACCAGTGCGTACCTTTACACTTTGGGTTTTGTGTGCTCTTTCTGCTTTTCGTCTTGCTTGGGGGTCGGTTTCGTAACGTGCTGCCGTGGAGGGGCTGCATTTTTTTTTTCATTTGCCTTTACTCACTACGTTTTACATACAGACACAATACTCATGTACAGACCTCCACAAAACGAAAAACCTTGTGTACGTGCACACATGCACATATGTGTACGCGCGTCCCGTGGATATATTCAAAACCTTCCAAAAAGAACACCTCTCGGCTCGCCCCATTTCCGTGCGTGGTTCGTGGTCAACTATTCATAAAATCCAAGAAGGAGCACTTCGGGATTTTGTACAAACTGAAAAGAATTATAATTCTAGGTGAAAAAAAGTTACGCAATTCCAGCAACTTGAGACTGGTGGGTGGAAATGGCGGAACAAAGGAAAACCTGACCTTGGGCGTTCCATTAGTCGTCTTCTCTGTCTTGTGTTCATGGACATTAAATGGCTGTCCATACTTGGGGGGAGCTTATCGCCTAACCCGCGCATCCATTGCCCACCTCCGCCCGCAGGAACACAGAGCCAGGGGCCAGTAGTTATCGTTGATTGTTTCAATTTTTACAGCATACACGCAAATTAAGGTTCATGTCTATTAGGTTTCAGTCTCTGTCTTTTCCATCTTTTCTTTGCAAATTTTTGCCTGGAAGATATTCCCAGACTGCTCCAACTTTCACAGTGTCGATTAATGTAACTGGTGACTCTTTAATTCACTATCTATCGGTGATGACAAATCCAGAAATTTTTCCGCAGGCGCTCAGATTGGCCTCTGAAATCCCTTCATATATTTTTTCACGTGAGCTGAATCTTGTTTGCTCTGATTAGTGAAAAAGTATGATTCCAAACATCGGCTTTTTTAAACATTTCATCGGTTATTTCTTTCATTTATGAGACCAGCAGCCTTTTAAAAAAAAAAAAAAAAATTCCTTTCCCTCTTTGGTCACCAACTGGTCTTTCGCATGGTGCAGGGGGGGGTTCACTGTGATGATTACCAAGATTCAAAGCTGCACACTAAACACAATCATACCTCAATCAAAGCGAGAGATCGAGTGTTTTTCAATATTTTTGCTTGAACTTTGTATCTCCTCAGTTTAGGAATGTGTTGGTTGTTAAGAGCTAGATGACTGTCGTTTTTTTTTTGTTGTTAATTCCATGAAACATAGAGCACAGTGGAGAGGTTCTGCTTATACACAATGTTTATCTCATTGGGGATTCCATTCCTCCTCGTTACCTCCTCACTTTTTCACATTCCAACTTGTCTTTTGCTAACCCCAGTGTTTAAGGTTGCGATGATGACTGGCGAGTCTAGACATAACACTTTGGATGTTGGTTTAACCTGTGAGAACATCGGGACACACCAAATAAGGGGGGATAATTACCATAGTTTTTGCCATCACAGGGCCCCACAACTGGAAATTGTGGGTGACCGGGGGGGGAAAGCTAAAACCACTTTGCTTCCTACACCGGTACAGTCTATATTAGATATGACAAACCAATCTAAAACAAACCTACTCGCATTGTTCCTGAGCCACCATAGTCCCTCCAGTGAACACAGCGGGGGGATCGCGTGGTACCATGTCCCAATAGTCGGCGGGGGGGGGGGGGGACTACAAAAAATCCCACGGTACAGACAAGGGTGAACACTAGTAAATTATACGCGAGATGGTAGAGAAGTACAAATCACATAATCACCGGAGAGGCTTACACTATTATCGACCCCATCAGGAGCATTACTGGTTTTTTTTTTGTGGAGTGGGGTTTATTTTTTTAATTTTTTTAAATATAGACGTTAACTCCGTTTTATTATTATCGTGGTCTTTTTTTTTTCCTTTTTCTACAGATCACAGGGGTGTGATTATAACGGCGGGGATTCCAGTGTGCGTTATTCCACGGCAGACAACAGAAAAGGTGGTGGGTTTTCGCGTTAATCCACCCTCAGTTAACATATATTACTTTATAAGTCCGCGAAGATCCGAAAAGAGGAATGTCCACTCCGCGTCTCAAAAACAACTGAACCTCAACAATCTATAGCTGACAACCAGTTATAGAAATGTTCAAGGACTTTAAGTAGCTATTTTTGCTTATTATACCAGATTCCTCAACCAACAGCCAAACGAAAAATAAAAAGAAATGAATAATATATATAGATATAGTACACACAATATAATTAATATGTTTTAGATATTTATAGTATATATAATAAAAATTATTTATCATATCTCTAAAGATCAAAGAATTCCGCTGCACTGCCGCGTAGTGTGTTGCAGATATAATAGACAGACATATTAAATCATCTAGCGGTCTGCTCTGGATCGGAGAGAATAAATGCTCATTCTGGGTAGACGCGGCCGACTCCGGTGTCGTTAATCTTTGATGATAGCCGGGGGGTTTTGCGGGGTGGTTCGTAAAATCGACATCCGCCGAGGCGGGCGTTTCCGTACCGGGTGATTTTACCCTCTGGAGTTACATTGTTTGCCTCCCTTGTTTCAACACAAGTACAGGTGGGGGTTCCTTTCGAAGGAACCTGATAAACCGGGAGAGGTTCCGTAAAGGATCGAACGCATGCATACATCCCATTTGGCATAACACACACGAAGGGCATAAATCCATCACCAACTTCCGGAAGTGTAAACCCAGTTGGGATGGTGCGTTGTTATGGAATGACACGATTAACACACAGCATGCAAGGCGCCGGCGTGAGACATATTACGAAGCCTGAAGAAGCAAGACTCAATTGAA
>JADBJO010027158.1:5000-7500 GCA_016801955.1 Conus betulinus
ACTTAAGGCTGAAGATGTTGCTGGGGAAGACTGGCGGCCAAAGATGCAGCACCAAACCCCCCCCCCCATCCCCCACCCCACCCCCCCCACAAAAAAAAAAAAACAAAAAAAAAAAAAAAGAGAGAAAAAAGAACAGTAACAGTAATAATGACAAACAACAACAATAATAATAATATAATAATAATAATAATAATAATAATAATAATAATAATAATACGTATAGCAGGAACAATATCACAACAATAACAATGACCATAAAGATCGTAATAACAATAATGATAATAATGATAACAGTGACAGCAACAACAGCAGCAATACAATTATAACAATAAGAGTCATAATTATAAAATAAGTAAATAAATAATTAAATAAATAAATAAATAAATACATAAATTAAAAATTACTGACACTAATAATAACGAACGGAGAACAACAACGATAATTCCCGAGAATGTATTGGTAGTAAATGGCAATCGGACAGTGAGAAGAACGACATAAGGAATTCTAACAAGAAGAATCATAATATGTAACAATGAATAAATAAATAAATAAATAAATAAATAAATACACACACACACACACACACACACACACACACACATACATAAACAACAAGTGGAATAGAGAATAACGCTAATTCCGAGATATATATGGTAATAAACAATCAGAGAGTAAGATAAGGAAAAAACCCCACCCCACCCCTCCACTCCCCCAAGGGGGGGGGGGGGGGGGGGGGGGGGGGGAGGGGGGGGGGGGCGGCGGGGGAAGGACCTATCAAACGTGACCCTCTGGGCAACTACAAATCACTGTCAGTCATACCAGACTTCTCGGCAAGGCGCCAGAGCAGGAAAGGCGGGGGCGCCGCCATGTTAAGGCTGAAGATTAGGTAGCGCGGCCGTCATGAGCTTCCGCAGCGGGTTGGAAGTTGCTTAAGGTGTGGGAACGGGCGGCGAGCTGAATCGCGGCCGCGTCTCGCCCGGCTGCTCGCCCCGGCGCGTCCGCCCCGTTCCGTACACGCATTCTCCTTCGGCATTTTCGCGAGCGCTCGGCGTGCGAGGTCTGAGTCGGTGCTGGCGGTAAAGGGTGCGCGAGAAATTGATCGATCCCGCCACTCCGGCTGCAGCGCTTCCCGCCCGCTTGCGCCGAGTCCCAGCGTGAGTTCGAACGGCTGCCGCGGTTTCTCCGACGGACACGTTGGGTCTCTGCGCGGTCGGCGTCTTGACGGTCCGTAGATGGTGGCGTGCCATCGGTGACGACGGTGGGAGAGCGACCTCGCCGGTTCTCTCCAACCCGGAACGAGGGCCCTAGGTGCGTGGGACAGGAGGCTCCCTCCCCTTCGGCCTCAGAAAGAGTAACGCCTGGTTCATCTCGCGAAGGACGCGCCCGTCCCATCGGGTCGTGGTCCGGCACGTGGTAACGAGCAGGCGAGGCGGCGTTCGGGGACAGGCTCCCGTTTCCCCCCCCCTGCTAGACCGGCCCTCCCCGAGTTTGCTGCTGCTGCCGCTGCCGTCTCGGGGGCTGGCGTCGGTCGGACCGAAGAAGGATTCTCGCTTGCGATGGGCCCTGAATCTGTTGTCCGCCGCCACCGCAGTCTCTGGTGAAGACCGACTCCGCGCGCTGCTTGCGCCGGCTCGCTAACGCGGATCGCCCACGGACTCATCATCTGTGAGAGCGGTCCCACCGGCAAGCCTGCATCGGCCGCTGTGCTGGTTCTTCTGTCCGACAAGGGATCAGGAGGAGGAGGACACGCAGAACACGGGTTGCATTCTGGTTGATCCTGCCAGTAGTCATATGCTTGTCTCAAAGATTAAGCCATGCATGTCTAAGTTCACACCCTCGTACGGTGAAACCGCGAATGGCTCATTAAATCAGTCGAGGTTCCTTAGATGATCCAAATCTACTTGGATAACTGTGGTAATTCTAGAGCTAATACATGCCGACCAGCTCCGACCCCCCCGGGGAAAGAGCGCTTTTATTAGTTCAAAACCAGTCGGGTTCTGCCCGTCCTTTGGTGACTCTGGATAACTTTTTGCCGATCGCATGGCCCCGAGCCGGCGACGCATCTTTCAATGTCTGCCCTATCAAATGACGATGGTACGTGATCTGCCTACCATGTTAGCAACGGGTAGCGGGGAATCAGGGTTCGATTCCGGAGAGGGAGCATGAGAAACGGCTACCACATCCAAGGAAGGCAGCAGGCGCGCAACTTACCCACTCCTGGCACGGGGAGGTAGTGACGAAAAATAACAATACGGAACTCTTTTGAGGCTCCGTAATTGGAATGAGTACACTTTAAACCCTTTAACGAGGATCTATTGGAGGGCAAGTCTGGTGCCAGCAGCCGCGGTAATTCCAGCTCCAATAGCGTATACTAAAGTTGTTGCGATTAAAAAGCTCGTAGTTGGATCTCAGGCATGGGCGCACGGTCCGCCTCGCGGCGGTCACTGTGTGTATTGATTCCCATCCTACGCTCCCGGTTGTTCAGCCCATGGTGCTCTTC
>JADBJO010027158.1:12500-15000 GCA_016801955.1 Conus betulinus
TGGGGTAAACCGGTGAATGAGGAGACAATAATCCTCACCCAAAAAAAAAAAAAACATGAAAAGTCCTATATGCATTTTTTTATTGGGCTGGTAACCCGGTAAACTACCTATCAGCGTCGTCCTGCAGGTTAACCCCTGCAGAACGGCCCCAGGGCGCTGATATAGGTGCATGGGGGAGCAATGGCGCGTGGATCCCATGTACCACGGATGGGGTGTGTCAGGAGGAGGGAGCCAACAAGGCTGAGAGAGAGAAGGCATACAAGCCACCTAATGTCAGCTACTCACCACGAGGAGGCTGGAAGGATGGCTTAGGAAGACAAATGAAGACGAATATCTTTTCAGGGCCTCATTTTGAAGACCCTGCTGAAGAAGAAGAGGAAGACGTGAGACCAGAGACCGACACAGACGATAGGGGATATACGATACTAATCCCCTCAAAATGGGCCTGTGAAATGTGCAACATCCAGTCAGGTCCATTGGAGAGCTGATAAAGCACATGCATGCATGATAAACACAAAGGAATCACTATTCTCTTCCGCTGCAGGAAGTGTGGGAAGAGCGGGAACCAACATGGCATTTCTTGCCATGCAGCCAAATGCAAAGGGTACAAGACTCTGCCCCAGCCGGACACTCACCCGTACGAGTGTCCGGAGTGCAAACTGAGATTCCAGACACAGTCGGGCCTATCACAGCATGATAGGCATAAGCACCCCCAACGCGCCAATGAAGCCAGATTAAAAGCACGCGAGAGAGAAAATGAAAAGAAACGGGAAAAGAGACGAATGGAAAACCCACAAACAGAGGGAAAGCACCGTTGGAGTGTGGAGGAAACTCAACTCCTCGCAAAAACGATCATGACTCTAGGGCCCACGGCCACTAGAGCCAACATATGTGAACGCCTGGGTGAAGAAGGCTTGATGATGACAACAAGCCAGATTGCATCGAGAATGCGCACGAAGGCTTACAAGGAGACTTATAGTGAGCTCCTAAACAAGGACGAAGGATCCGATACATGTGAAACCACCCACACAACACCAGACAGTTGTAGTGAGAGGGCCCCGCGCAGCAACTGTTCGACCGTCAGAACAGTACAACTTCAATGAGCTGAAGGACAAGCTGGTCAGCCAAGCTTTCTCTGCTCTAAAAGCAGCAGAAGACGGGCTAAGTGAGGAAGACAAAATGCCCGAGATCCTGGCTGGGATCGCGGAGAGTTGCAAAGAAGACTGTGACAGAGGTAGCCCAACAGTGAAACCCATCACTATTGGGAAAATACCCCGCCATCTGAAAAGTAAAAATGCCTGCAAAGCGAATAAGAAAAAGGCTGAGGCATACAGAAGGCTACAAACGAAATGGCAGCACAAGAAAAAAGCTGCCATTCAAGAGGTCTTGGACCTCAAAGAGGATAACAAATGTGAGATCCCGGTGGAAGAAGTAGAAAAGGTTTACAAAGAAAGATTCGAACAGCAATCTAAGGATGTAAACCTTGATACGTTCCCACCTCCGGATGAGACCCTGACCCCGCAACAGGCTGCACAGCTGTGCGAGCCAATCACCCAGAAAGAGGTGAAAGAGGCACTAGCCTCAACCAAAGCAGACACAGCCTCTGGGCCCGATGGCCTAGAAGCCAGGAAGATCAAGGCGAAGTATGCTGATGGCACTCTACTCAGCATCCTCTTTAACACCTGGTTCATCAAGGTTCAATTCCGAAAAGCCTAAAGGAGGCCAGATCGATCCTCCTCCCGAAAGGGAAAAAAAAAGACCTACAGGAGATAGGCAATTGGCGACCCTTAACGATTGGAAGCATCTTGGCAAGACTCTACACCAAAATCCTGGCCAAACGCCTGACCAGGTTGATACCACTCAACCCCATGCAAAGGGGCTTCATTCCGTCACCAGGGTGCACGGAAAACACGCTATTGCTAAGGAAAGCAATACAGGTGGCTAAAAGGCAAAAGGAACCATGGCGGTTGCGTTCCTCGACCTATCAAAGGCCTTTGATACGGTCTCGCACAAGTTGGTGTATGAGGGCCTAAAACGATTCGGTGTCCCAAACAACATGATCGATGTGGTACGAGATCTTTATAAAGACTCGGTCACCAGCTTCACGGTCTCCAAGGGTAGCACTGGCCCAATCTGGATAGGGAGTGGGGTTAAAACAGGGGGACCCCATGTCACCCATCCTCTTCGACATTGCGCTAGACCCTCTTTTCTGCCATCTTCGCAAGAATGGCAAACCCTGGAGAGTGAAGGATGCGGAACTTGTAGCTATGGGATATGCTGATGACACAGCGGTGTTGTCACGAAGCGAGAACGGCTTAATGAGAAATCTTGCACTAGTCACAGACTTCTGCAAGGAAGCCGGGCTGAAGCTCAACGTGAAAAAGAGCTTCGTTTCGTGTGAAAAGCAATGGCAAAACATGGACAGTAAATGATTGCCAGCCAATCAAAGTCGATGGGGACCCTATCCCCTGGGTCACCCTGAAGAGACGACGAAATACCT
>JADBJO010027158.1:20000-21659 GCA_016801955.1 Conus betulinus
GAAGAAGAAGAAGAGAAAATGAATAGAAAGGATGATGAGGACCTGGTTGCACCAGCTGTGTTGTCTCTCGGGCCGCTCACTTAAGGCTGAAGATGCAGGAAGCCTGCCATGCGAAGAGATCGACATGTGTAATGTGCATATGTCATGGTCCTCATCATGGCAAAGATGAAGAAGAAGAAGAAGAAGAGAAAATGAATAGAAAGGATGATGAGGACCTGGTTGCACCAGCTGTGTTGTCTCTCGGGCCGCTCACTTAAGGCTGAAGATGCAGGAGCCAGCCAGGCCCCCCCCCCTGCCATCCGGGTCCACGTGAAGATATATGCCTGTATGTGCATACGATCATCACGTGATGAAGAAGAGGAAGGAGTAAAAGACTAGAAATGATGGTGATGAGCTGGTTATAACAGCTGTGTCTGTCTGGCCACTCACTTAAGGCTGAAGATGTTGCTTGGGGGGGGGAGGGGGAAGACCGGAGGCCGAAGATGCAGCACCAACCCACCCACCCCCCACCCCCAAAAGAAGAAAAGAAAAAAAAAAAACAACACAGAGACAAAAGAGAACAGTAATAATGGCAATATTAATAATAATAACAATAATGATAATACCTATAGCAGTCACAATATCACAACAATAACAATGACCATAAAGATAGTAATAACAACAATAATGATAATAATGATAACAGTGACAGCAACAACAGCAACATACAATTATAACAATAAGAGTCATAACAAATAAATAAAGCAATCAATAAATAAATAAATAAAATAAATTAATAAAAATAATGACACTAATAATAACGAATAGAGAACAACGATAATTCCGAGAATGTACTGGTAGTAAATAGCAATCAGACAGTGAGAAGAACGACATAAGGAATTATAACGATAAGAATCATAATATGTAACAAATAAATAAATAAATAAATAAATAAATAAATAATAAATAAATAACAACTGGTATAGAGAATAACGAGAATATATTGGTAATAAACAACAATCGAGAGAGTAAGATGAGGAAAACACCCCACCCCTCCCCCAAGGAAACCCCATGGGGGGGGGGGGGGGGGGGGGGGGGGGGGGGGGGGGGGGGGGGGGGGGGGGGGGGGCAGGGGCAGGGGAAGGACCTATCAAACGTGACCCTCTGGGCAACTACAAGTCACTGTCAGTCATACCAGACTTCTCGGCAAGGCGCCAGAGCAGGAAAAAGGGGGGGCGCCGCCACGTTAAGGCTGAAGATTAGGTAGCGCGGCCGTCATGAGCTTCCGCAGCGGGTTGGAAGTTGCTTAAGGTGTGGGAACGGGCGGCGAGCTGAATCGCGGCCGGGTCTCGCCCGGCTGCTCGCCCCGGCGCGTCCGCCCCGTTCCGTACACGCATACTCCTTCGGCATTTACGCGAGCGCTCGGCGTGCGAGGTCTGAGCCGGTGCCGGCGGTAAAGGGTGCGCGATAATTGATCGATCCCGCCACTCCGGCTGCAGCGCTTCCCGCTTGCGCCGAGTCCCAGTGTGAGTTCGAACGGCTGCCGCGGTTACTCCGACGGACACGTTGGGTCTCTGCGCGGTCGGCGTCTTGACGGTCCGTAGATGGTGGCGTGCCATCGGTGACGACGGTGGGAGAGCGACCTCGCCGGTTCTCTCTCCAACCCGGAACGAGGGCCCT
>JADBJO010027159.1:0-21658 GCA_016801955.1 Conus betulinus
TTTTTCTTTTTCTTTTCGTGTGCATATAAACTAGTTTGGTTATTCAACACAATTGTCTTTCCACTAAACTAAGGACACAGAGGGGAAGTCACACAACTGGAGTGGGGTCGGAGCACCCCCCCCCCCCCCCCCCTTTTTTCAGAAAATTGCCAAGCAGAACACAATGAGTGCTTAGGAGTTTCGCTTTTCCTTTTCTTCTCTTTGACTATTTGTCGTCTTTATAAAATTTAAAAGACACTTTTTCACCACCCTAACATTCCTTGTAGTCCCTACCGACCCATGCCTACACTCTACTCTATCATGAAAAAGCATTCCTAAAAGTACCTGAAGTCATCCCAAATGTTCATTAGAAAATGATGAATTTTTAGGCTGCAAGTTAAATGGTTTTCCAATGGTTTGACTATGGACCTGAGGTTTTTGAATCTAGGTGAAAGTTGTTATTGTTTTGAAAGCTTCTCTATCCCCCAGCATTTGATTTCGAGCCCCTTGACTCCAATTTCCTGAACTGAATGTGGCAATGGTAAGAGAAAAAGCTCCACCTTCCATGATATTTGTCCTTTAACCTTAATAAACCTCAGTAGTTCCTGCTTTAGTGCTGTTGAGGCTGTGGATTTCAAACTTATCAATATCTGGAAGAGGTCCCCTGACCAGATAATCTACAAGTGTTCATTAGAACTCATGAGCTATTACATTCCTTGAAAAGGCCCAATGAAGTGCTGTATAAGGTGTTGATTTTGAAAGCATGGGGATGTGTGGGAAATTGTGGGTGTGGTTGTTGGGTGTGTTGGGTGTGTGTTTGTGTGTGTGTGTGTGTGTGTGCGCATGCGCGCGTGTGTGTGGTTGGTGTGGTGTGTGTGTGTGGTTGTGTTCAGTGATGATGTGAGTGTACATGGGTGATGGGTCACCTTGCAAGTGCCTTGTTGGAGGTCCAGGAACCAGCGTGACCAGGCAGAGAGGGCATTCAATTCTACCTGGGAGCTGGAGAGTACCGGAAACGAAGCTCAAACGCCCAGGTAAAGGGGGAAGACTGAGACTAGTAACCACCCGCAGGTAAAGAGAGAAACGACAGTTTACACCCCATGGGTAAAGGAGACAGGAGACCATTACACACCAGGTAAACGGAGCAGACAGAGACAAGTCACACCCCAGGTACACAACGCACAGTTGTAACACACAGGGTTTGTAAAAGAGAGAACAGAGACCAGTAAACAACCGATAAAGAAGAGACAGAAACAGTAAACACCAGAACAGAGGAGACAGAAGACCACAGACACCACCCAAGGTCACTAAAGAGGCAGCCACGAGGAACAGTACACACCAACGAAAAGAGAGACAGAGCGAGGCACACAGATTGCATCCCCCAGTAAAGAGAGACACAGAGAACACAGGATGAGGTAAACAGCACACAAAAGAGAGCGTGAAGTACAGCCTCTAGATTAAAGAGAGCGATCATATGCATGACGTACACCCAAGTCCAGCGAGGAACAGAGCGAGGTAATGTGACACAGTTAAAAAGAGAGACAGACGGCTGAGTAACCCAGGGTAAAAGGGGACAGAGAGAGGAGAGGTACAACCTCAATTAAAGAGAGACAGAGAGAGTAACACACAAACAAGAGAGACCGATACAAGAAACACCCAGATAAAAGAGAGACAGAGACAGTGTACACCCAATTATAAAGAGAGACAGAGAGAGTAACACTAAGTAAAGAGAGACAGAGGCAGTAAAACACCCAGGGTAAAGGGAACGACAGAGAGAGGTTACACCACACAAAGAGAGACAGAGGACAGACAGTAACAACCCAGATAAACGAGAGAACAGAGACAGTTAACACCCAATAAAGAGAGAGACGGAGAGAGTACAACCCAGTAAAGAGAAGAACAGAGGCAGTAACACCAGGTAACATAACAGTGACACCACCCAGATATCAAGAAGAGCAGTAACACCCAAAGTAAAGAGAGACGGAGACAAGAGTACAACACCTGGTAAAGGAGAGACAGAGACATTTCACACCCAGGTAAAGAGGAAGTCAGTAACAACAAGTGAAACGACGAGACCATCAGAGGACAGTAAACAACCATAGGGAGAGAAGACAGAGACAAGTACACCCAGTGCAAGAGAGGCCAGAAGACAGAACACACCAGTAAAAAGAGCGAGACCATAGTAACAACCCAGTAAAGAAGAAGACAGAGACAGTAACACCCAGTAAAGAGAGACAGAAAAAGTAACACCCAGATAATAGAGAGACAAGAGACAGTAACACCCAGTTTACAGAGACGACCGAGACAGTTCAGTAAACACCCAGGTAAAGGAGAGACAAGAGACCGTAGTAACGAACAGACGACAGACGACTGGTTTATCTTTGTACGGTTCATTGATGATAATCAATGCTATTTAAATGGAAGTTTAAACAGGTGCCATACGCGTGCCATAGCACACCTCAGTACCCTGGGCACCTCACCCATTAATGAAGTCAAACACAACTCCACCACACTTCCTCCCTCTCCCCCAACACCTGACGCCCCCCCCCCCCCCCTACGAACACAACACTGAGATTCAAATCTGCTCACATCCATCGACCTTCTCCCATTGCAGCCACACAAAAGCTTGCGACAAAGCTCAGGAGATCATGCTTGTCGAATACAGGCGTGTCAATAATTTAGGGTGCTTTCAAACCTTGGACAGAGATGAGATGTTGTGGGGTAGACCGGACTCCTGCGAGTTAAGACCCTGTGTTGCAGAACAACTCTGAAAGTGCTTTCTTCCTTGGTCTGCATGAACGCCTCGAAGAGAGGATTTTGTTTGGAAGAAGATAAGTTACTGCCAAAGAACGGAAAACATGTGTTTGAGTGAGGCAGACAAATATGGCATGAATAAAATACATCAAACTGTGGAGGGGGGGGGGGGGGGGGGGGGTGGGGGGGGGGGGGGGGGGGTGGGGGGGGGGGGGGGGGGGTGGTGGGGTGTGGGGGGGGGGGGGGGGGGGGGGGGGGGGGGGGGGGGGGGGGGGGGGGGGGGGGGTGGTGGAGGGGTGGAAACCTGCATTCTAAAGCGCTGGCAACCAACATTTTGCAGAGTTCCGAAAACGTTCCTTTCCAGAAGGGGTATTATGTGTTTTTTTGTTTTTTTTTCTTTTTTCTATGCTCGTGCTCATTATGGTTCTCTTAATTTGCAAGCATTGAATTGTTTGTTTGTTGGAAGAACCGATAGAAAGCAAGCTGCTTTAACTATCTGGAATGTTTTTGAGGCAGTGATCACAGCAGTGCACCATGCACACATTTGTCTTAACAGATGCAGTGTAACTGAGTTCAAGAATGTGTTGTTGTGGTGTGGTGTGTTGTGTGTGTGAAAAAGTGAAAGGTTGGCATACAGGTGGAGAGAAAGAAGAGAGAAAGGGAGGGAGAAAGAGAAGATAGAGAAGAGAGAAGAAGAGACGTAGCTAAAAGCATAATGTAAGAAGAACTGGGTAACTGAAAAGGGCACCTTTTGTGAAAGAAACAAGAACCTTCAAACCTCAGCTGATAACTGGGAATTCTTGTAACGGGCAGATATGAATACTATTTTCATCCATAGAAACTGAAATGTATATTATAACCTTGATTTATTGGAAATAAGTCTTCTTGAAGTTTCATTTCACCAGCTTCATCAAAGATTTCACTGCTGTGACTAGTCCATAAACGCTACCCACATCCGCTAAGTTTGAAAGACCACAAATGGCACATGATTAAAGCTGATGGACAATAAATTAACGACGAAGCACAAGAGTAATTTACGAGAGAAAGTCCCTTGTGCTTGCGACTTAGCAGATTGTCTGACCTACGCAACTTAGGCCCCCAACGCGCTGTCAGTCCTTGAGTACCATCGAAAGACTGGGTTTTTGCCATTAAATTATCAGTGTAAATGTGTGTGTATTGATTAAGGGTAGAAAAATGTCCCATGGAAAGAACGAGAGAAAGCGAGCAGAAGAGAGAGAAGAAAGGGACAGAGAGAGAAAGGAGAGAAGAGACAGATATCAGATAAGCGAGCAAAGCGAGTCGAAAAGAAAAACAAGAACATAGATATGATAAATATAAAATAGAAGCAAAAGATTGGAGAAGAAAAGTACAAAAAAAAGGGACCATGTAAAAAACAACGTGAATCTTTCCCTAACCAAAGTCTCCTATTAACCTGGAATCTGTATCTGAAGAGAAACTAAAAATTTTCAAGCCGACTTCAAATGAAATTTTTGGATCATGAATTTGTTGCAAACAGTCCACTGAAAACCCGACAGTGGACACCTGCCCCTCCTGTTCAAGGCAGGAATTTGGAATATGGGGTTACTCCACGGGTTGCACAACCAGACTGGGAAAAAAGTTCTGGTGACAACGTGGCTTGGTGGTGCTGAGCGGCTGTAAGAACTGACGGGGTCAAGTCCAAGCAGCAACGAGTTGGTAAGACATCCTGATCCCAGGAAGTTCAGCTCCGGAAATGATCGGAGTATGCGGGGCTTAAGTACTTCGATGGGCAAAGTGAGTTGATGCAGTGAATGTAAGAAGAACTGTTTGTGCCAATTATGAACATGGCTGCCCCCACCCCCTTTCCCCCAATCCCACCTACTCCCCTCCCACCGCCTATCAAAACCCTTCTTCCATGTAGTCCCCTTCATCCTACTCCCTATCCCCTCTTTCTGTTTCCCCCGCTTCCCGCCCCTTTTCTTTTAGAACCATTGGAAGTCTGAATGGCCTTTCACTTCATCCAGGTGCCAACCCCCTCCCGCCTCTCCCTTTGTTCTCACCCCCTCACCCACAGTTTGTCTTGTTTGATCCATTCCACCTCCCTCCCCATCCTCCCCCCCCAATGCCCCCCAGCATAGGTTTTCATGGTTCTGGAATCCAGTAATTTTCCAAATGATTGTGCCGTTGCATCATGAAATCGCTTGCTTTCGTAATTACTTGGATTGAAAAGTGTTGCATATGCAAAATTGTCAAAGCGCAAAAAGTGATTTTGGCTTGTATCTGCTCGTCGTTCCACACACCCACCACAACCACAACAAACACACCACACAACACACCACACACACCCAACATAATGCCTAAAACACGGAATGTTTTTGCATCCTTTTCCTTCATAATTTATTCGCAAATTAAAGAACTTAAACTCCCCGTTAAAAAGACCGTTTTTGTTTTGTTTTTTTTTCTTTTAACAAATTTCCAATAAATTTGTCCTTGGAGTTTTAAAAAAAACGGGAATTTTTGTTTGAGATGACATTAAGTGCAGAGAAAGCAATAAATGTTCATGAAAAAAATTGTTTAAGGGTTAAGTGTTTATTTGGAGGATCAATAATAGACAGGGACAATAGGTTTAATGTGTAATCTTTAATTGAGATCATTATAAGACGGGGACTTGTTTAGGATGGTGTAAAGTTGTTTATTGGAGATCAGTATATACATGGACCAATAGGTTTATGGGGTGTAAAAAAGTTTTATTTTTGGAGATCAGGTAATAGACGGGGACCAAATTGTTTTCTAACTAATGGGTGTAAAGTCTTTATTTGGAGATCAAGTATGACAGGTACACATGTTTTAGGTGTAAAAGTCAGTATTTTGAGAATCAAGTATAGACAAGGGACATGTTTTTGGGGTGGTAAAGTCCGTTATTTGGAATCAGTAAGACAGGGACATTGGTTAAGGGGTAAAAGCCTTTATTTGGAAGATAGATAATTTGCTTATATCCCAGCCGACTGCCAAAGGGGCGCGCATCATGGCCCCTGCCTTTAAGTTTGGAAGATCAGTATAGGACAGGGAATTGTCTATGGTGTAAAGGTTTTATTTGGGCAGATCATATAACATGATTGTTTATGTTGTGACAATCTTTTTATTTGGAGATGCGTATAACAAGGGAATACTTGGTTAGGTGGTAAAGTCTAATTTGTAGATCAGTATAGACAAGGAACATGGGTTTGGGTGTCAAGTCTTTATTTGGAGATCAGTAAAGACAGGACAATTGGTTATGCGTAAAGTGTTTTATTTGGAGATCAGTAAAAATATCCCAGGAACATTGTCTATGTTGGGTAAAGTGTTTACTTTTGGAAGCTCCTAAGACAGGTACATTGTTTAGGGGTGTACACCGTCTTTATTTGGTAGAATCAGTATAGACCAGGATATGGTTTTATGGTGTACAAACGGCCTTTATTTTGGATCCATTAATAGACAGGAAAACAGAACTGTTTCCAAGAAACCGGTCTGAAAGGGAGGGAAACATTATTGGGAAAATTTTCCCTGCACAAGGTTCGTTCAGGTAGTGAACTACAAATATGAAATAAAGAACAGATGCTAATCAAGGTTATATAGAAATTGCATCTGGTATATTTCGAATGTGCTCTCATTTTTGTTTGTGTGGTGTGTCCTGTGTAAATGGGTGGTATGTTAGTGGTTTATATGTTGTGTTTGTGAGTGCGTGTTAGTGGGTTTTTACTGTTTGTGTTGTGTAGTGTTTGTTTAGTGAGTGGTTAATATGTTTTTGTTGTGAGCGTTTGTTAGTGGGTGGGAAAATGGGTATTTGTGGTTTGGGCAGTCTTTCCAGATCAAGCTGAGATTTTCCCTGTAGTGTCTTGTTATAAAGGAGTGTGTGTGGGTGTGTGTGTGTGTGTGTGTGGTGTGTGTGTTGTGTGGTGGTGTGTGTGAGTGTGTGTGTTTTTGTGTGTGGGTGCAATGTGCATGGTGGGTGGTGTGGTGGTGGTTTTGTTGTGTGTTGTGCCCAATTGGGCCCATATTACCTTTTTGTCACTTGTTGTGTCTTCACGAAGCCCTTTGGCAAAAACGAGTATGGAAACAGAACTCAAAAATGTCTTGGCGGTTGTTCCTATGTTTTTTTCAGGGCCACAAACGATTCAGTTCCCATCTATTGTGCAGAACAATTCAGATGCACTTGGCGTTTGTTTCCTCTAATCTTTTTCACAAAGGCACAGATGATTCATTTCCAGTCTATCTGGCTTTGCAGCCAAGTAAGAAACCCGACTCCCTAGGTAACGAAACGGACACCCCTGGTTGATGAACCTGACAATCTGGAAGAGAAAAATCCGCTGCATATGCCCGAGGTGATAAAATGTATGTTAAAAATTCCCCTAAAGATTTGTGAAATGATACAAAATGTAAAAATTTTCGAATATTCCATAAAATCCTCACTACAGTAGTAGATTGTTAAAAAACGATGAAGGGATTCACTGATCTGCCAAAAATTTAACTCCCTTGAGCAAAAGAAAGTCAAAAGGAAGGTTTGAGAAGAAAAAAAAAAAAAAAAAAAAAGACTAGTGAGAAAGTGTCGAAAAAAAGTTAGGTGTAAGAAGAGACTAAAACGTAAAAACAGAGGGGACGATATTGAGAGAAGATAAAGAGAGAGAGAGAAAAGAGAGGAGAGAAGAGAGAAAGAGAGAGAAAGAGAAATAGCTCCGTCTTACAGAATAAAATGTGCTCTTTGGTCGGCACTACACACCTCCCCGTTCATCGATCACTACAAAATGTAAGCTTTCCCTTCCTATGCCTTAATCTGTGCCCCACTCAGAACCCTTCCCCTCCTGTTCTTCCCCTGTCCTCCCTTTTTCTGTCTTTCCATTTCTTTTCTCTGTCTGTTCTCCCAACCCTTCTCCAGGAAAAACAAGATTGAAAACGGTGTTCCGCACAACTGCATCGGCTAAAATTCTGAACATCATACCTTGAAGAAAGTATTACAATCACCACTAGCATACAACACACTGAACAATATCCATGTCAAATAAGTCTGGTGGATAAGATACATGCAAAAAATATGATATTACTAAAGACCCTTGAAAGAAAAACAAGGAAAACGTCACATTTTTAGAATCTGATATCTGGAGGAAACCCTTTCCTGCATGTTGGCCAATCAAGAAATGTCTGCCATGGCTTCATAAGTTCACATACCTGCACCCATTCCACTGTTCGCTCTTTCCATCTTTTATAGTCGTCTTGTGCCCCAAAAGTTTATTATTATTGTTTATTGTTATTATTATTATTAATTAGTATATGAATAACTGAATATACGCCATTTTCAGCTAAAGACCAAGCTCTAAAGCGCTTTACACAAATCCAAACTCGTTTACAACAACGGCCTCCCCTATGGGGAATGCGACTGAAAGCTGCCAGCTGGCACTTCAATTCAAGTCGTTTTTTTCCCATGTCATTATCAATTTACCTCAATTTCCGTAATTTCCTTCATGTCTTTTTCATGTTCTTAGCCAGGTTCATGCCATGATAAATGTTCATCCATACTTACAATCAAAGGGCCTTCTCTTGCCAAAAGTTTGGTGTTGGATTTTACGTGTGTGCAACATGTTATGCATTGTTCACAATGGAACCTCGGTTTTAAATAGCCCTCAATTTAATTTGTTGAGGCCTGTATGTGAAATAGAGTCAGAACGCAATGTTAAGTCTCTCTGAGGAAAAATCCCCTGTACTGAACGGCCTGGCGGCGAAGATTTGAAAACCTGCACCCCAAGGATCACCAGATTATGAGTTCGTCCGTCCTACCAACTGTGCTAATTCCAGCCCTGGTATGGTTATGGCTACAGTATTGCCAGATAAATGAGGGAGACTAAATCGACAAATAAAGTTGGGTAAAGTAGAAAAGAAAGAAACAAAAAAAGCAAGACATGGCCAGAGGGGCCAGTAGTTCAAAAACAACCAGAACATTGCCTTGGAGCTGATGATGTTCAGAATAAGTCCCGTGAAGGGTTGGATTTTTACGCGCTTGAAAAACACTGTCTAGCCACCCAGAGGTGAATGTACATGACTAAGATCACAGATGGTGTTGAAGCAGTGAAGAAAAAGGAGAGGCAGGGTTTCACCATCTTCCTCATGCATTGCCACGACCCCAGACATGGTGGCATACTGACAGTTCACTGCCACTACAATAGTAGGCTGTTGAGATTTAAAACATAATCCCTTAAAACCAAAAATTGGGACTTAAGAAAAGGTGAGGAAAGCCCAGTGTGCTGAAACACTTTGAGATAATTCACCGACCGTTTCCTCTACAGAAAGAGGTCTGTTTCCAGACATGGCATTTGTGAATGTTGGAAAATATTTCTCTCCCTTTCCCCTCACAAGAAAAAGGGTCCATGTTTTTCCAGACGTTGCATTTGTGATGTGTGAAAATGTATTTCTGCTTTCCTCTACAGAAAGCAGGGTCAATTGTTTCAAAACCGGTGGCAGTTGTGACGTGGAAGAAACATATTTCCTTTCCTCCCTCTTGCATGCAGACGTGGTGTGAGGCAGAAGATGGCGACTTCCCTGCACACGTACCTGCAGCGCCGATTTGCCACGCCGCAGATGGTGGTGGAAGTGGGCCCCCCTACACAACTGGATGACCGCCTGCCAGCGCTAAACGCGCATGATGAGAGCATCAAGCCCTGTTCTGGGAAGGTCCTTGTGGAAGAGGTTCGTTTTTCAATTCAGGTGTCTGTCCTGTTTGTTCCAAGCAATTTTTGGCTGCATCTGAACTGTGAAAAATGATGGGTTTCAGTTTTCATGTAGCTTAAACGGACAAAAAAAACAACAGATTTTTTGGTTCCGTTTAACAATGTAATTAAAGAAAAAAGCAAAGCTAAAATCAGCCAAACAGAATTTACTCACACTTGCAAAGGAGTGATATTTTTGTGGGCCACCCAGAAAAAATTATGAAAATTAACAAAAAAAAATCATACCCAATCAGTTTAAATTTTATTCATGCTTACCTGCAAAGGAGACAACTGGAACTGCCTGCCAAGTGCATATCACAGGTGTCCAAGTGTGCCCTGTTTCCTATCCACAATATGCATGAGACCATTGTCACTCGGCCCGCCTTACTGATGATTCTAATTGCTACGCCTGGGGCCAATCTAATAAGCCTTCTACAAGTTACCCACCCATGTCCTGTCCAGTGACTGGCTCTAATGAACTTTCCAATCTTGGCACCCGTTGACAATGACCATCATCAGAGGGTGTATCATGGAGAGAAACCAACGCTGAAATCCATCATGAGAGCGAGCGTAAATGTGGCCATAAGAAGTTTGAAAAACTTTTTTTTTCATGCTGTCCCTATAGATCAGATGGATGATTCTTAAGAACTCCATCCTGGTCTACGACTCACAATGAAACAATCTGTAACTCTACACCTACCTTCCAGCGATTACCACTTCATCCTGCTAGGAGATACCGTCACCGTCAGTGTTGGTCCGAAATTTGAGCAACCTCTCAGATGACGAATTCATTAAAGTGGCTGAAAAGTTGGCCATGTGGTTTTTCAGTCTTCAACTGACCTCTAAATCCAAGAACAGAACAAATGCTCTTATGATAAATCAACAACCAAAAACCCCGCCCTCCCTAGCCCAGATCCTGGCAATGCTAACCACTGTGCTAGTGGCTGAATATTTAATTTTTGCTTGCTTTAGTTCCTGGATTTTCAAGACAAGCAAGGGAGTTAACCATGCTTGATCAGTAACCAGTGTTGAGGTGGGGGTTGACACTGCGAATGTTTGAATCCTGTCCAATTCATTCAGATTGAAAGTTGGTGTTCTCACGACCCTTTCAAAAGCATTTTGAACAACAAATGTTGTAATAAACTCAAGGAAATGAAAGGAAGTGTACAATGCTAGTGAACCTTCGGCCTTCCTGTTTTTCCTCCCTCCTGAAATGCCACTCCCTCCCCCAATCTGTCCCATCTGAACTTAATGCAACAAGTTTGAAAAAGAAGTGTGTTAGACAATTTCGTATGGTACTTTCAGTCCTCAAAGAAATTTTAAACTGGTGATCTGCAGGCATAATGAGAAATGTCTCCACGAGCAGCTGCGATGATCCAACCCTTCTGACAGAGCTCACCAAGGTGAATGAATCAGGTGCAGCGTGGGTAACTGGGACAAAAGAAACTCTTCCGTACTTAACCCTTGCGGTCACTGGGCCTGGCTTGAACCAAACGATGAGGCCCTGCACCAGTCCCCCTGCAGGCGGCTGAAGACAGAAGCTGGACAAACAGGACCTCGCCGGAATGGACTACAAATCTTGTTCCCTTAAAATGTGTGGTGAAAGGGCTTGGAAAATTGCAGTGTTCCATGTTCAGTAGCTTGAAATGTCATCACGCCAAGATTTGTACTGCAGATGTTTAAAGGAGGAGGTCAAAAGGGAGGTGAACTGCCTAATGTCTACTGCACCATCAGGACTACAGTAAGTTAAAATGGCAGAGGAAATCTCTCTCATGTCTGTCTGGCTTCTGTCTCCTCACTTCACAGCCCTCCACCCACCCCACCCACCCACCCACAAACGCAAGGCATTGCACTCACGGCACGCATACACACACACACACACACAAACACACACACACACACCACAAAGCACATACACACACAGGCATGCAATCTCACCCAAAAATAACTCCGGTCCACACTACCCATCCTTACACCCACCAGAAGTTAATAACCTATCATTGATACCCACCTTGATATTTTTGTGCCATAATATTTCCCATGTAACATCTACTGTTGATTTAAATATCATCAAAAGAAGGCCTGAGGCAAAAAAAAATCGCAAAAGAAAATCAAATCAGCTCACTCTACACACCACCACACCACACCCACACACACACACACACCCCACACACACTCATCAAAATGACCTAATGCATGCATAAGTTATCAAGAAAAAAAGTTAATACCCCGGAGTAAGAATCGCATTATTCGAATATAAAGACCACCAAAAAGAATTGAAAAAGAAAGCGAAGGGAGGAAATAGCAGCCATGCAGCATGTCACAAAGAAACAAACAAGCTGACACAATGTCAAAAGTATAAATAAGAATGTCTTTGAGGATCTTAGAATATTTTAAAACGAGAAAGAGAACAAATATCGCTCGAAACGTTTTAGTCATAGACCATCTTCGCTTTTGCAAATCTAATTGGGTAATGTTACTTGTTCCAGAACGAATGAAGGCCAAAACGGGTCCTTCCCAACGAGAATAATGGTGAAAACTGACACAGCACCAGAATGAATAAAGTTACATCGCAGACATCAACCACAAGTGGGGGACCCAAAGGTGAGAATATCGTAATTCATGAACCGGACAACCGCAACTTCTGATAAAAAATCGATTATTTTTTTTTTTTTTTTTTTTTTCTTTTTTTTTTTTTTAAAAAAGGAGATTAAACCGCGATGTAGCTGCAGGGATAAAGGAGGGAACATGTGAATGGAGGAAGTGGACACAGAAGACAACCTTGAATGTACACCAAATATCCGACACAAACAAGCAACATCACACCACTAATCATTGAAAGATGAACAAGAAACTCGAACCTCACCAGCACAAGCCCCTCCAGTAATAAACAATGTATCAAATAAGCAAGCAAATTGTACCAACACATCTTGCTAAGAATAACACATGAAAAACACAAAACAAAAAAGTCAACCAGTGTTGTTTTGTAGCCCCTGAACTTTTTTTCTACAGAATGAATAATCCTTTCTAGCTAAACGCTCAGTCCCTATGGATTTTAAAAAAAAAAAAAAAAAAAAAAAAATTTCAAACATGACAATTTCAGCTTGATTGCTGTAGGTGTGCAGTCTGAATCTGAGTATTATTTCATGTTTGTAGCTGGTGTTTTTTATGAGTTAACAAAGTGGTAGCTGGTCCTGTAAGTCTATAAATGCCCAAGCAAACCGGGGCAGCGGCCATGGGGGGGGGGAAAAAATCATAAAGAGGTAAAACTACAAATTGGTACAGAAACAATTTGTGGACAGCCACCCTGCAAAGTTTGCGAAGTGGTTTAACACCATGCTGACTCCTGTCTGGGGAGCTAATTGGTTCAATCCCACAGAGCCAAGTCATTGGTGGGATCTTCTGCCTGACCCACTCCCGTCTAGGAGCTGACCTTGTTATTGGCTCGGTATGAAGCACTTGTGAAACCACACAGTTGAGTTCATCCAGTAATGGATTCAATTCTTTGAGAATTTCGCTCAAAGTGTCCCCTGACCCAACATAGCATTTTGTCAGATATCTCACAGGCCTGTCAATGGCCCGAATCTTCTATGACCGTGAACGACGAAGTATAGAGTGCAGTCCTGTCCCAGTTCATGGAAACTAAAATGGCAAACTTAGTTCAGCAATCTCATCACCTCATTATCCTCATCCTCCTCACTACATATTAACAAAGATTTCAGATTCTTCGCCTCCTCTTGTCCTGCTGTCCCATGGTGACTTCAGTTTTGATTTTCTTGTCCCTGTTCGCAGCAAAGTTGTGTTAGGGTCCCCTGTTATTGGCGAGTTCCAATGGGGACTGGTCCATTGGACCGTGTTTTGTTGCCCTTTGGATGATGAATTCACTCACACACTTCTATCAAAGTCTACAACAGCATTGATTGTTATCATAGGGGAACTTAGTAGGTGGTATCCTCTGCATATGGGGTGGCTCAGATACAAGGCTGCCAACTGAACACCACTGGGGTGGCAACTCAGCAGCAGTGCGTGTCTCCTCCTGTTGGATTGGCCTCCTGAGGACTCGCCAGCTGACTGCTCCCCTGTTTCATTGTCCTGTGATGGGCTTGTATGTGAGACAAGCAAAGGTTGTAAGGATCGTGGGAACCACTGCGCCAGAATGAGTGCCCCGCGGGTGCAGTGCCACAGAAGGAGCATGGAAAGATGATACGATGGACAAAAAAAAAATGTGAACATCCCAAGTAATAATGAACGATTAGACCCTTTTTTTTTTTACACTTAAATTTTTCTCCTTCCTTCTGCTGGGTGAATTTGTAGACCAGAGTATCTGATGTTTATTTAGATATTATTGTTAGAATTAGCACGCTTTTTAACATGGTCTACATATTTATACATATTATATAGATAGATATAGAAAACTGATGTGTGTAATGTAAATGTGGAAAGACGACCTATACGTAAGAATGTGTGCCATGTGTAAACCTGTGAAATAGTCCTTGAGAGGTATTCCCATATATAATAGCACAGAAACATCTCCAAACTGTACATTTTCCATCTTGTTGACGCCAAGTGTCGGTGGACGAGCTGACACAAGCGGTGATGGCAGTGGATCCTGACCTTGACCCTCAGATCCTGGAGAGTTTATGGTCATGTGGACCTTTGGCGTGGAGACGGAGGAAGCGCTGGCTGAAGCCCAGCCCCTGGACGTGGCCATAATGGTGGAGAGGCTGCAGAATGGAAATGTCACGCGAGGCGGGGGAAGAGCAATGAGAAAGACTGTGATAGGCAGAGTTTTCTGCTTTGGTTTTAGCGCGCCTCTCTGGTTTACAGACAAAGGGATCTGGTCATGTTTCTTTGAATGAAATGTACATTAGTTCATTCTTTGTCTTTGCGTTCATTGTATGTGTGTTCTGTTTTGGTATTTATCATTTTTTTTTTGTCAGTCCTGGTTGGTTGTATTTGTTGTTTTTTGTGATGCCCACAAAATCCAGTCATGATCTGTTCAGGGTTGGTTTGCCTTATATTCATTTTATGGTCGTGTGTTGTTTTTTGTGTGATTTTTGTTTGGCATGAAAATGCACTGCTCAAAAAACATCCATGTATTATGTTACAAACGTTTCATGTGTATAGAAGGTATCAGTCATCACTCAATGGTGTTTTCAATAATTTGCTTTGTTTGTTTTGTAAGGACTATAATGCGTAGAACAATGTTTTATTGTGTATGTGAAAAGAACAGGTATTGCATGGTTGCTGCTACAGATGTCTGTCGTATATGCAAAATTGGTCTGTACTTGTACTTATGAAAAGGATCTCCCTTTTTGATAGACATTTGAATATATGGTATATGCATGAATGTCTTTTTGACAGATACTCACGTGTGAATTTTTTTTTAATTGCTTTGTTAAGCTTTCACATAATGTTTATTTTTGTAACTGTTTTTTGAAAATTATCAGACACCATTCCACCTGATCATGCCTCCCCCTTTTGGGCTATTTTTTTTTTTTTTTTACAGGTATGTTTCACAATCTTTTAAGACAATACCTAATTGTAGAGATACATATTTTTTTCTTTGTAACTCTTCATTTTGTAATGTGGTAATATTGCTACTTCTTTGTTTTATTGTACCAAGATTGAACAAGCAAGTATTCATGGCCAAATATTAAAGTGAAAAGGGATAATGATGTGGCGGTTTAGCTGTAGAAAGCATGTGTTTTAGGGCTACAAGTTTTGTGCAATTGGAAATCCTGAATCATGTTTTTTAAAAAAGAGCATAAAAAAGGAGCCCGATCATCATTTTAATTTAAAACTGAAGTTATTTCCAGAAGAGCTCATTAGTAGTTATTTTGTGTTTGAAAGATGAACAGCCACGTTGCCTAGAATATATACCCTCCATTTATTTGGATTGGAAATTTTGGAAGAGAGAAGAGAGAGAGAGAGAGAGGGCATATGTATGTGCATGTGTGTTTGTGCTGAAACCAGCATTATTTTAAGAGTATGAAATACCAGCTGCATTGATATAAATTCCTCAGAAGACCTCTTTATATACTTCATCAGTTATTTTTATTAATCTCATGAAAGTTTGCATTTGTACCTGGGATTGTAACCTTCCATGAGTGCTACACTGGGAACAACCTGTCTTCACCACCTGCAGAATGTCAGGAAGATTCAGTCTCTTTGTAGAAAGGCTGTTTTTTTTTTTTCACAGAGAGGTAACTGACCAGCGCTTCATGAAAACATGAAAATGTTTCAGACTTGTCATGGTGTGGACCCGTCATGTCAGTGCATGGAGGAAAGTTCTGATTCCTGTTGCTGACATTGTCAGACGGTCAGGTTGCTCACATTAAAAGACATGGTCTTAGTTCATTCTTGCAAGATTAGATTCAGCTGAAAAGTTACAAAGGCCATAAGCTGCTGTGAGTTTGAAGTCAAAGGGTTTCTGATAAAGTGAGGAAGTGAGTTGTTTTCGATGTCGTGTAGTTTTGTTTCCAATTAAGCACAAACATTTTTTTGTTGACCATTGGGTTTATTGGGTCACCACTTGGAGTGAGAGATTATTCTACGGGGATGGAGAACAGTGTCAGGGTGTAAGGGAGAATAACCTGTCACAGATCCTGTGGTCAGTGTGAAGAGAGATGTTTAACAGAAGGGCAGTTTGAAGACTGCGCAAAGGAACCTCTCAAATTACTTTATGTAAGGTCAATTTTTACCTGCCAAATGTTTTTTTTTCTTTTTTATTGGTGTGTAAGCTTTCAGTATTTGTTTTTAGAGACTTTCCTCATCGCAATTGAGGATGGAATTATCTGGAGACAAAGTGTAGCAGTAAGAGAAAAATTATAGCTGACTCAACAACGATAGCTGACCTCAACAAACAACAACAATAACAACCAACAAAGATTCTCTGCTTGGTGAAAGAAATGTCTATATTTTTGGATTTGGATGCACAATCAGACAGTCTTTCATGGTTTTCACTCATGATCCGTTAGAGTTATCTTCTTTTTCTTACATTCTAGTCACACCTTGTTTTTTGAACGATTAAAGCAACTGTGTTTGGCAACTCAAATATTTTGAATCGCAACTCAAGTGCGACCTACATCTCATGAGTCAATCTGATCTGTTAAAAGCCTGACTGTAGCCTGTTTGCTTTTACAGGATGTCAAGATTTTTCATTGCTTTTATGGCCTGTGGTACCCCCCCTTCCTTTTCACAGTCTGGTATGAATAGTAAAAAAAAATATAAGCAGTTTTATTCTTGAGCTATGTAATCTCACAATAACCTGGATACATCGCATTACCAAGTGCATATGTATGTTGGTCGACTTTATCTTGCTCTGTGTTGGGCTTATTCTAGCCTTTCTTTTCTCTGTCTATTGCAAGACAAAGCCATGCCGTCCACATGTGTATGGTTGTTAATGACAGTTGTGCCAAATGGAAGTTTTTTTTCCATTTGTGATGTATTGTGGTTTTTATCATGTGCTTGCACCGCTGTGATAAAGAGAACAGTCCCCTTTTACAATGAGTCATCTCATGTCATGTTTTGCTCACACTGTATTATTTTTTTTTTAACCCAGTATTTACTTTGATCAAATGCTTTGATTGAAGACTTTTCATCTTCCAGTATATCATACTGACATTTTCCTTACAAATGATTTTCTAGATTGTATTTTTTTCCACTCTGTTGACTTTATTTATCGATTATACGATACTCCCTCAGGTGCATTTAGTTTTAATCTGTTAAATCCACTGTTTTTTGCTATTATGATCGTTTGCATGATTATCTTTACTACTACTATTGAATGCCATACTACAAGTTTTCTCTCTCTACTTCTACTATTACAACCACTGCTGCTGCTGCTACTACTGCTGCTATTATTCCTGCTTGCTGCTGCTCTTCCTCCCCCTCCTTTTCCTTCTTCCTACTATTTGTGATAATGATTATGATGATGATACTAGTATTATTGTTTATTATCAGACTGTGGTCCTTTTGCAGCTGATTTACTTGCTGATCTCTCGACTCTAATATTTTGACAATAAAACTCTGCAATAACCTTGATGTGTATATCTTTAGTTTAAACATATACTGGTCTTTCAGTATTATTTCTGGCAGGCGATTGTTGCTCTTACATGACTCGGTTGTGTACTGAAGCGTATGTATGGTAATAACGTACTTGGTTTCATTGGTTGATATCCTAAAGTGATCATCATTAAAATGATTCAGTGTATTATCGGGAATTTCCAACAGATGTACATTTTTTCTGTGAACATAGCCAGTTACAAGAATTCAGGGAAGAAATGGTGTTCTTTCAAAATGTTGATATAGGAGACAGAAGTAGTTTCATCAATATTGATATCTGTAAGGATGTCCTAAGTTAATGATTGAGACATATCTGTTAAGAAAGAAATGATTTGAAAATAAAACGTTGAAAAAGTACGGTGTGTGTTGTGTGTGTATGTGTGTGTGGTGTGCATGCGCACACGTGCATGTTGAGTGTGTGCTGCATGTGTTGTGTGTGTGTGTGCATGTGTGTGTGTGTGTGTGTGTGTGTGCGTGTGCGTGTGTGCAGGCCTTGGTAAAGGCTTGCATTAAGGAGTGTGTGTATGTGTGTCTTTGTCTGTGTAATCTCTATGCTTTCTGTCCTGTCTCTCTGTGTGTGTGTGTGTGTGGTGGTGTGTGTGTGGACTTTGTTATGTATGTATGAAATAGGTTCGTAAAAGAGAGAGAAGAGTATGTGTATGTGTGTGACATGAGAGAGAGAGAGAGATTCATGTGTGTCAAAATATGGGCCGTTTTCACTGAGAGATGTGTTTGTGTGTGTGTGTGTGTGTGTGCGTCAGTTGGATTTTAGTATGTAAGTACTCATTTAGGGTGTATATGTTTGTAAAGAGAGAGAGAGAGGAGTATGTGTTGTGTGTGCATGAGAGAGCTTCACATGTGTCAAATATGGGCTGCTTTACACCGAGCAGCATCTTTATCTTGTATTAGAACTATTATCTTGACAAATTTTACTTGTGTAAAATATGGGGTTTCTTTCCCCAAGGAGCACATGATACCAAGTATGGCGCCCGTCCACCTATCCTCCTGTATGTAAATGTTTAGTTTACCTATCAAAGATTTGTCTTTTCTACACTGCCAGGGACAAATTCCTCTTTGCTGTGGGTTCATTTGATGCTGTGAGTGCAGGCTGGATGTTTTAACGTCTTGTTTCATCTGAAAAGACTGGCACTCAGATCACTACTTTAAGTCCTATAGAGGAGAGAAATAAAACAAACAAAAAAAACTCAGGTCAACAAGGTGGCAAAAAGCCACCCAGAACCGATTTTCCTGCTTCCTAGACAAATGTTGAGCAGCCTGTGAGTCAGTTTTGAAGACCTGCTGACCACAGTGAGGTAAAGATGGCTGAAGTGGCCTGGTCATGTGACATGGTCGTGTGACAGGATCACGCTGACTGCGCATGCCCTTCTTCCGAGGGACAGAGCAGGGTCAGAGTGGACAAGATGGACAGACGACACCCACACACCCACTGTCACACACAAACTCTCTATCTGTATAGAGAATTATAGAGAATAATGACAGTAATTCTCTTTATCTTTGTCTCTGTCTGTCTGTCTCTCCTCCCCCCCCCCCCCCCCCTCCATCTCTCTTCTACCTCTCTCTGTCTCTGTCAAGTGAACACACACACACACACACACACATACACAACAACTGCGCACGCACCACAGACAGAGACAAACACATGTGCGCGTCTGCGTGCGCGCATGCGCGGCGCACACACACACCACACACCACACATCTGCACATGCTTACGCCTAAACATGTGCACATGCATTCACTGACTTGGAGAACATGCCTGCACACATATAGGTATAGTACACCACAAAGAAATGCAGAACATATAGCCATGTTTTTAGTTGCTTTGCACAAATGTTGATGTGCTCTCTCTCTCTCTCTAACAAAGGATAGTGTGAAGAAGATCTGAGGAGTAAAAGGGAGGTGGACTGATTTGTGAACTGTAATCACGTGCATGATGATATCCTAGGTCTCACCAAGCACAGTTGTTTGTTTGTCTAGAGGCCACACAAAAAAAAAAAAAGGACAAGGGGCACATTCTTCTTCCTGACGAAACACGACCCACTCTCTCTTTCCACACCCTTCATCCGCACAGTTCCAAAGAAAATTGTGAAAGATATACCATTGATCTCCCATGTGCTCTCTAAAAACAAATGACAAACTTCTATTTTGGTACAATTTTAAGATCTTCAAACATGACATCTTGGCTTAAAACTTGTGGTGAATGGAACAAGGGGGGAGGGGGGAGAGGGGACTTGGGGAGGGGGTGGGGGGGTGGGTGGGGGGTAAAGGATAAACTCTGAGGAACGTTGAGCTGCTTAAAAAAATTCTCTTTTCTCTCCTCCATCTCTAATACTCCTCTTTCTTCCCTGTGTAATATATGTGTATGCCTTTTCATTACAGTGTCCATTTCAATTTGTTCCAGAGCGGCTTGGGGGCTTCTTACGGTCAAATAATCAATTGTAGCAAAGCATGCCTCTTGAGCACATGTATTTAGTATGTGTGTAATAGATAAGCCTGATGTGCTTTTTTTACATCCAGTCCTCGCCCTGAATAGGGTCAACAATAAGATAAGGCAACAAAAGAAGCATGCAAAAAGTGACTAGAGTGTTGCTGGAATATTGGATTTTCATTGCATAATTTGATGTGTCCTCAAAATCGATGCATCATTGATTTGTACTCTATTGATGCTGCACAATATTTCTGTAACCCGTGTCCTTTGGTTACAATTTTGGGTGAGGTGCGTGCTTGTTAAGTATCTTTGTTTCTACTACTCAACCAAATTTCTATAACAGACTGGAGTCCACAACACAGAGTAAAACAAAACAAAGCGTTTATTTGAATAATAGGAACTATCTAAGCCAGAATAATAACGGAGAACAAAAAGAAACAAAACTTTCCCAGATCAGCCCAAAATATTTCCTTTCCAACAGTATGGCCTATCCATACCCAACCACATGGAAAATAAAAAAAACACAGCTGAGATCCGAGAAGTTTTTTAGAGTTTTACAGAATTTTGAGAGTGATTTTAGAAGTTTTTTAATCTTTATGAGTCTTAAGAAGAGCCTTTTTGGAGTTAAATAAGAACCACAGTAATAACCACCAGAACAAAACCAAGGGTCTCAAGCCAAAGAAAAAAAATCGTCTGAAAAAAAAACACAAAACATAGTGATTTTTCTGTCTGATCTCTCCACAATTTCTTCAAATAAATCAATGGCTACACATCATCCTGAAAGGACAACTATGGCTGAAAAGAAAAGTTCAACTACAAACCATAAGATCTTAAACGTATTAAAAATACACTTGCAAATCAACAGACACATGTTACAAAAAAATGAGAACAATGTGAAAATAAATATGCTAATAAATTGACTCTCCCTATTCCCTGCTTTTGCTTTTACAGTAGGGAAAACCAGTCAATGAGTCGCATGGTCACCATGCCACATGGAAATTTTCCCTTTGTCCCTGGCCACATGTTCCACAACCCTGCCATTTTGCCAAACCGCATGGTCATGAATTGCTTTGTCATCCTGTGCTATCTTTTGTCTGTACAAGATTTTGCCCATGAGGAAAATCAAACAAAGTATACACCGAATGCTACTGAGCATTTCCTGCTCAATACCTATTATTGACACTCTGTCACATCTCCATGTCACAGTGTACCAAACAATTTTGATACGAGGTGTGTTTCCCCACAACACCCTCATATCACCCCCATTTTGGTCGCTCCTGCGCCCTTCCCAATATTAATTTCCAAAGGTCATAATTTCCAAACAGATATCTCACTTCTCCATTTTACTCCTCTGTTATTTACCAGCACATTTATATTGTTTTCCCACAAGAATTATACAAAACAATGAATACAAACCCATCATATCTTTGAGAGCATCTTGCCCAA
This sequence comes from Conus betulinus, assembly GCA_016801955.1. NCBI lineage: Eukaryota > Metazoa > Mollusca > Gastropoda > Neogastropoda > Conidae > Conus > Conus betulinus. Next base: position 21,406 of record JADBJO010027159.1, read on the forward strand.
ATTCAGAATCAATCAAATATACATGGATAAAGGGCCACCATTGTGCCCAAAACCAGGTGCAAATTTCCTTTCTTTTCCAACTCTTTTCTTCTTTGAGAAAACTGTTTAGGACTGATAATTTAGTTACTTATTTCTCTTTCGTTTTTTTTTTTTTTTTTTTTTTTTCTCTCTCTCTATACCATACTGAGACCTGCAATATAAACAAGTGTAGAAAATTCAGTTCCACAAGAAAGGTCACCCACCTCTGCTGGTA
>JADBJO010027160.1:7500-21656 GCA_016801955.1 Conus betulinus
CTATTTACACAAATTCACGCTTCAAAGTTCATGTTGTTGGTTGTTTCTATATATTTCAGGCAGATTTCATGTAGTTGACTGTTGCACAGAGAGTTTAAGCCATCACTGTTCACACGGATTCCATGTTCTTGTTATTCACAGAGGGTTCACGTCCCTGGCTGCCAGACTGATTCACAGCAGTGAACACACCCACAGCACCATCCTATGCTGCATGCCTGCCTAATCTGTGTCCCTTTGTACTTTCAGCAGTAGATAGGAAAATACTGACACCACATTTATGTGATCTCCTTTGCATCCTTGAGTGGCTCCTCAGATTTTCTCCTACATTTTATACTGTTTGCATAATGTTTTTAGTTTTCCAGCAACTTTTTTTTTTCCCTCTCCACACTTTCGTTTTGTTTCATTTACTACCCTTCGCTGGCTGCTTTGGGGGTGCTGTTGGATTCTTTTTTGAATCCTTGGTGGTGAGAACACCACAGAATTATGGACTGTGGTGTGTCTCTATTTGACGCCAAGAACACGAACACGATTAGTCGTGTCTCACGGATGAGTCTGATCCAGCGGACGAAAGGCCTAGGAGCGGCCAATATGGATAGATCTGTTCTGGAGAGGGATTGCGATGTCCCCTCGTGCAGCTAGTGAAGGTTTTTTCATATTCATAGCATATTTTGTTTGTTTTCTGTTCCCATTTTCTTCATCTTCACACACACACACACACACACACACACACACACTTTTTTTTTTCTTAGTTTAAATCTTTGCCGAGTCATTACTATAATGATGGAAGAATAGTTACCCTGCACTTGTTTCCCTCACCGTTTCATTGAACCACATTTATGTGAACCATAAAGATAATATGCCTGTCGAAACCACACTATAATATGCAGACTGTAAAGACTATCACAAAACCTAAAGCACACCATATTTCTTTGGCATAATAATGACCATCAACTTACGTAAAACGCTGCATATTTGCCCAGCTTAAACACTACCATCATACACGCAACACGTCTATTTTATAACTTTTGACAAAAATCGTCCAGTGCCAAGTCTAGTGCCAGGTAGTGACATCTTTCTGACGTGTGTTGCTCTCAGACAAGTCTCTGGAAACAACTAAGGGGCTAGCCATACTCAACAGGAATTCAGCAGAGTCTTGTAAGTGATGTCACATTAGTCTGCTTCCAGACTTCCCAACACTTTGAAGCAAAATGTGAATGGATTGGAAATACTTGAGTGACATTGGTCACAAATCATTTTTCTGCATCTCCTGTCACATTGTGACGACGAAAGGCTCGAACTCTTTGTTTCTTGACTCTACAGTGGGGGCGTATGACGCTGAATGAAATTGACGGTAGGTGAGGACTGGTTCTAGTGACTCGTTGGTTAGATCCAGACAGGGACACCGGACTTTTCTCGTGACACGGTCAGTGTCTACTTCCAAAGGATGATCAACAAACCAGTTTTCATGTGAGCCTTGCAACTGACGCAGAGCAAAGACATGTCCTTCCCAGACAACTTGTCAAATCACATTCTAGTCACTTTCATCCGTCTTTGACCTCTCTCTCTCTCTCTCTCTCCTCTTTCCCTTTCTCTCTCCTCTCTCTCTCTCTTCACAGTTGAGAGAGAAGACGGACGTGTTTGTGCTGTGCTCCCGACGGGTGTGATTTTCTGTGGGTGTTGCAGTGTGGTGATCTTCATAGGGTTTTTTTGTATTCCGTCTGGTTTTGATTGTGTGACTCAAAAGGTGCTGTGTGTTGGTGCTTCGATTCTTTTCGTAGAATCAACAATTAACATTTTAATTGCCACTAGATATTTGTTAAGAATTCTAATATGATCTATGTTCACTCGTAACTCTACGTCAAAGAGAGAGAGAGAGAGAGAGAGAGAGAGAGAGAGAGAGAGACAGAGAGAAGAGAGAGAGAGAGAGAAGAAGAAAGGATTCGCTTTGCTTGTGTTTTTTTCGTGTGTTTTTTTTTTTTTCTCACAAAGCTGGAGTGTTTTCGTGTGCCACCTCCCAAGTCTCTGGTCTGTAACACGGTGGTATCTGGCAACTCACGACATGAATGTGTAACGGATTCACGCCTTGTCCCATGTCCGAGTATCATGTGCTGTGAAACTGACCAAACACGTCATGCCCTTTCCATTCTGCCGTGTGTGCAGCCTGCCATGGAGACCACCCCTGTTGACGCTGGAAGCAATCTAAGGCCATCTTAGACACTCGGCAGCAAACGTTTTCCTGCTCTGAGGAGGAGCTCACTGCGTGGAGAAATGCCTTGTTTTATCGATACGCAGCAATAACAGACACATCAGTTGTCTTTGAAAGATATGACTTTGATTACAAGGACGATGATCTTTATTTTTTTTCATGGATTAGCGAACCGATACCACCTTTCTTAGCCAAGTCGGTTTTTATGCGTTTTCTTAGATGAAGTGAAACGAATCACTGTATGTTTTTTAGAAACAAAAGCAATAGTCCTCCAAAGGGAAGAAAACAGTATAGAAAATCACAATGCCACTCTTCTAATTTTCGGCCACGTGGCCTTTTTTAAAAAAAAACAAAACACAAAAACAATACAACTACGTGATGTCCATTTTTGGCAACTGGTCAGAGCAAAGAATTGTTTTACTTTACCCGGCAAGGCACCGGAACTTTACTATGCCAAGGCATTGACTGTGTCAAGTGGGGGTAAAGAAGAGTGTGAAGCACTGAAAGACATTGTGAGTGAATTCTGTGTTCATGGTGATCTGGCTGCCTTTAAGAGAGCGTTGCTGTCTTCTCCCCTGACTTTTGTGACAGAGGATGGTAAAGACATACCATTGTCAGCTCCGGATAATGTGTGCGGCAGTGTGAAAGTAGCCCCCTCCAGTGACCACGCCCCTACTACTCCTCGGTCTCTTCCTCAGGTGCTGGGAAAGCCAGACTTTGAGGACACAGAATTAGAAGTTGGTGTTTCTAATTCTTTTGTTGAATCTGCATCTGACTCCAGTGAAATAACTTTAGCAAAGGCCATACATACACATCAGCAAGGTCACGCTCATCAAGATGGTCACACAGATACACAAGATTCTGTTGTGAGCTGTTCTTCTAAAAGAAGCCCATATAAATCAACTCCCGAACGTTTCCCATTGAAAAAAAAAACGTTGTCGTCGACGTACTCTCTGCCCTTTAAAGCATGTTGACAAAACAGTGACATACGACCTTGACAATATTAAAGTTACTGTAGATAGCATTCTTACTGATCTTTCGGATCATGAAAACAACATGCTGTCCAGACTTGAGGATTCAAAAAGTGTCTATCAAGAATGAATTGAAATGTCATAGAGATCGGAAGATAGAGTCCTTACATTCCTGCTGTCGAAGGGATCCACAGTGTCATGTCAAAGTTTGAATCAACAATGAATATTTTACTTAAAGAAAATCTTTCATTAAAATCCTGCTTGGGCTCACTTCAGTCCGAACTGAGGAAACAATTTAAAAGAAAAAAATCTCACTTAGCTACAAGTGTCTTTTCACACAGTGTGAGTACCCCCCTAAGTTGTGTTCCAGGTCATTCTTCGTCCAATGAGGATAACTCCCAAAAAAGGTGGGTCCCATCAAACTGACCCATCGCTACGCCAACAACTCTTCACACAACTGTGAATGCAACCTTTCCCGATTCTGTTACACAATCTCCCCCTGAAAACTGTTGAAGACACACGTTTTAGCAGTCAGTCTACACCACCCAGTCCCTGGCACTCCTGTGGAAATTGTGAATGTAACAGTCGGTAATCGTTTTGATGTACTTGCTCGTCTCAGTCAGAATGAAGTACTTCTTGACCCCCGATTCCAATATAAACCTGACTCCCCCCAAACAGACTCTGTCACATCTGAACCATCTGTCTCTGAACAGTTAACTAGACAGGATAAGAACCTTCTCAATTGACAGAGGTGAAAGAAAAACTTTCTTCAGAGCAGGTTTTAAAAGAAATATCTATTCTTTGAAATGTTCTTCCTTGCTAAACGGAGACTCTGTAATAAGGTATATTAATCCAAAGAGGCTAGACACACGTCGTGACCCGTTATGTACCTGTGTGTTTCCTTCTGACTTAGTGCATCTTGTTCAGTGGTTACGTACTTTAGAAATCCAGGACCAAGGTGAACACTTTAATTGTGCATGTGGGTGTGAAACGATTGTCCGGCCGGACCCATTGTTTGCCAAAGATTGGCGTGAACTGATTGGTTTGTGTAAAACTCGTTTTTCCCCTCTGCATATATTGCCTTCAGTTCTATTCTCCCGGCCCGCGGTCGACACCAGCTAAAAAACTCCATTGCTCCTTCTAATAGACATTTATATACTACATGTACAAATATGCATGTGGACATGATTGACCATTTTGGGTCATTTGTGACTCAAAATGGTGCCCCCCGTCAGGCCCTGTATAAAGATGCTACCCACCCCAGTACAAAAGGGGACAGTCTGTCTGGCACTAGGCTTCAAGACTAGTTCTCCCTCAGACCGGGCGTTCATAGTTGAACGACCCGGCTAACAATACAGGCCCCTTCAATAAGTCACATCATGTCCCCCACCAATGATCGGTCCATGCCCCGTACTGTACAGAGGAACAGCTCTAGAAATTATGGCCCTGCCCCACAACACTCAGTTCTCGACAATATTGTGAACCCCCCCCCCCCCCCATGTCCTCAACAAGCGACTTCCCACCATTAAAGTCCCAAACCAATCGCAAACCAGTCATGGACCAGCCAGAGTTGACTCTCCTGGTTCCACCGCCAGATCGTTTGGATAATCCCTGTGCTGAGGCGTACAGTCAGACACTGAACGGTGAAAATTCGCGTCCCCACCAAGCATCCCCACCATCCCGACACATGTCCTGCCTCCATTCCTCTGGCCGAGTTACACGATTCCCGACGCTCCTTACCCAGACTTCCCTCCGTTCTCTCGTGCAGAGGGTTCAAGGATCTGGCTTTGACCAAAACAGCCCCATTTTTTTCCCTGGGGGTTCAACAACTCTGCCGGTCAATCCTCTGTCAACAGGAGAGTCATGCTGAACCCGACACTGGCCTAATTCTACCCTCGTGTGGTATTGTTGTGCGCAGCTAGTGATGATACTGCATCGACATGTTAAGTGATAGTGACGCAACATGACCAACAGAGGACTGCTGCCAACTCATAGAATGATGATAATGATTGATATCTTGTATGAATGATTTGTCTTTGTTTGTGTTATATTATGTTCAAGAGATAATATATTTTTTTTGGTGATATCAGTCGGTACATTTGTCCCCACCCATTCTATAGTCAAAATGTGCAGCATTTACGTCATCATATGAGGTAAAAATGTAACTCTTGATTATTGTAACCATCTTCCCCATTTTCGGCCGTATGATTATTCGGACTTGGGACATTACTGTTGTAGAAGGACGTTGACCATTTGAACACTTACACTTCTCGCGTCTTCTTGAGGCATGAATGTTTTGTGTTTGTGCCCTTACCATTTCGTTTGAAAACCTTTCCCTTTTCCTCAAATCCGTCACCTGTATATATCTAAAATCACTTATACGTTCTTTAGTACTCGGTGACCTATTTGAGATTAGTTGCTCATTGAATTTTTTTTCGCTAACTTTCTTTCTGTGTCGTTACACTTCAGGTGTGCATTTTTTTTGTTGGTTTGCTTGTGTTTTTTCACTTTTTAATAGTTGCTTTTCTAATTGCCGGGTTGTCTGCAAATTGATTTTGGCTTTGCGTTGTACACATATTGAAGGTAAGGTTTTTTTTTGTGTTTTCCTTGTAAAATAATGGCAATCTCAATACCGAGAGTAGTAATGAATGGTTTACCAACTCGGGATTCAACATTGTGCTATCTAAATGCATGCCATGTGTTAAACAAATTATTGACTTACCTTCCAGTTTAATCTAATGATAACGATTGTTTTATTGTTTTGTGGTTTCTCTGGCTCAGTGGTTAGAGTGCGAATCATTAAACTGGAAAAGAGCATGTCCAGAGGGTCATGGGTTCGAATCCCAGCCATGGCTCGTCCCAAGATGGGGAAAAAGGGGGGGCAGGCAGAGGACACATCCGGAGTCATGAAACCGGGTGTGGCCCAACCCCCTAGAGTGTCAGGAGATAAGGGCCGAAACACTCGCTTGAAGGGGGCTTTGTTCCATCATGAAGTTCATAACTTGTTAAAGTCACAGAATAAACATTTTGTTTTTCTGAAGACCACTTCCTTTAACACTCACTTCATCTATTCATGTTTTCCGAAATATTTCGTTTTTTTACCCTATCAAGTCACAGGATAACAGAACACAACAAATGCTTTTTCTTTTAAGAACAAAACCGTCACAATGCGCTGAGGAAGTTTTAGTCGCTCCTAAACAGGAATTCGGTTTCGGTTTGCTAATAAATAAATATTGAATGATAATACCTGACTGCCACCAAAAACCGATTGGAGTCCCTCTTCGGCTTCTGGGTAGTTGCGTTGCCGGAATCACTGCAGAGACTGTCTAACTGTTTCAGCTTTATCCGGCTTAAATAGAGCGCAAGTGAGCAGCAGTCAGGTAAAATTTCAACCGGCTTCCGGACGACTACCTTTCCGGTTAGCACGGTTGCATGGAAATTTGCGACTGGACGGAAAACGGTCCGTCACACACTATGAAACTGTTTTTTCCCCGCCACGTTTGATTTTGATATTTTTTTCCCTCCATCGTGATTTTGTAATTTCTTTTCTCCTCTTCCTCCTCACCCTCCTCTTCCCTCACCCTTGTCCTCCTCTCCCTCTTCTTCTTCTTCTTCTTCTTCTTCTACTACTACTACTACTACTGCTTCTACTAATACTACTGCTGCTGCTGCTGCTACTGCTGCTACTGCTGCTTCTAAAACAACTTTCAACTCGGATCGAAAAAGGTGTTGGTTGTTTGTGAATTTCAGTGTTGTTTTGTCCTGCCTGAAGAGTCCAAAAAGGCTTTTTGAAAAGGCGCTGCGTCTGCTTTCAAACGTTGTTTGTTCCATGCATTTTGCCGGTCCAGTAAACATCATTGTTGCTCCCTACGTTAAAATCATAGAAGGATACTTTTGAGCCAGCCTAAATACAAGTGAACAAAAAACCACCACCAACAAAACCAAGAACAAATGAATGCAAAACAAACACAATTGGCAATTGTGTCAATTTTGTCATTTTTTGGTTTTGTTCTTGCTCTTCACCGGGTGGTGCGTCGTTTTTCTTCTTGTCATTGCTTTTGTTATTAATATTGAAATTGCAATGGTGGTGTAACATATCCATCATACTTGAAAAATGTGCACATTGTATTAGCACAGTTTTGGTTTATCGGTGAAACAACACACACACGTGTGTGGTATGTGTGTGTGTGTGTGGTGTGTGTGTGTGTGTGTTGTGTGTGGTGTGTGTGTGTGTGTGTGTGCTCGCTCGCACGCGTGCAGGCGCGCGCGTACGGGCGCGTTCGTACGCGCGCGCGTGGCGTGCGCGCGCGGCGCACACGTATTCATGTGGCACACAATTATACGCGCACGCGTGCGCGCGCGCGCGCGCGCACACATACAGATGTAGAGATAAATGCATGCGTGCAGGCAAAGAAAATCACCCCCCCCCCCCCCCTCCCTTCCCCTGTTCTTCTGCCTCCCTGTCTGTAATAGCCCTATTTTTTCCATATGGTAATTTATGTTTGGATTGGTGCATTAATTAGCAGGTAATCAAAGCCCCGTTCTCTCCAGTACGGTTGTCATTTATAAAGAATATGTTTTTTTTCCCTCCATTCCAGTTGTTTATTTATTCGTGTGTGTGTGTGTGTGTGTGTGTGTGTGTGTGTTGTGTGTGTGTGTGTGTGTGTGTGTGTGTGTGTTGTTTTGTTTGTTTTTTTTTGTTTGTTTTGTACATTGTATGCCTTTTGTGCGTGTGGTTTCTTCATTTATTGATCGCGGTATATTGCAAAGAATTGGTTCCATTTTTATCCAGCCCACCTCAGTTTCATTTACCTTCTATCCACCGCAAGGATTTCTGTCGCTATAATCCCCGATAGTTGTTGTTACTTCCAAGGTGAAATGGTCCTCTCACAGTACCAAAAATCCCTTATGGACTAACTAATTATTTCTTTTTATGGAAATACCACATTATGTTTTTCAATTTGTATATGAAGTGATGTACAAGAAAAAATTATTTATGCAAAATTGCCATATGACTTAACATGGCATCAATACCAGTATCGTCCCTGAATTGCCAGGGACTAGCAGACCTTCAGAAGAGAAGGAGACGTATTTCATTTTCTTTGAAAAAAGTCACACTGTATTTTGCCTTCAGGATACTCACTTCAATGAAAAACTTGAAAGATATGTAATATCTGAATGGGGATATAGATGTTTTTTTCTCCTCCTTAAGTCAAAATGCAAGGGGACAAGTTGCAATATTATTTAATAATAATTTCGAATTTAATATCAATGAAATAGAAAGGGATTCAAACGCAGACTATATCATTATATCCATGACAACCTTCGGAGAAGAAGATTCTGCTGGTAAATATTTACGAACCTAATAAATATAATCCTGAATTTTACGAAAACTAAAAGGGAAAGGGCACAAAATACAAAAAATATGAAAATGCATGCACGGTTTTAGTTGGTGACTGGAACCTTGTCCTCGATCCCTATTTAGATTATGATAATTATAGCAATATAAACAAACAACCCAAAGGCAAAAAAAAAAAAAAAATGTGTTGAAAACATGATGGCGGACTTCGCTCTGTCAGACGTTTGGCGAGATAATAATCCACAAGTAAAACGCTATACATGGCACAGATCATCACCTTTTAAAGCAGAGTAGGTTAGATTTCTTTCTTATCTCAGAAGACCTTATGTTGAATTTTGAAGAAGTTGCAGATATTACACCTGGATATCGAACAGATCATTCAGTGGTTGTTCTGAAAAAATTGAAATTTGGGGAAAACTATTAAACACAACACATTCTGGAAATTTAATTGTGAATTGTTAAAAAGACAAAACAATATGTAGAAGAAGTACATAATTCAATCGATGAAATTATCTGTGAATATTCGATAGAACAGTATGACGTAGAAACGCTGTCTCGAATCCCACTTAAAGATGTTGAACTTACTGTATCAGATAAAGTTTTTAATTGACTTTTTGCTCATGAAAAATATGATCGAAAACTATTGCATATGCTACTATGAGGAAGAAAAAGGCTTTAAAAAAGAAGGACGATTTTTATTAAAAGAAATCGGTGTATTTGTATTAGAAAACAAAGAAAATAAAAACAGAGAAAGACTTTAAATTGTTAAAAGAAAAACAAACAACTAGTGACACCAGAGAGAGAAGAAAATACAGGGAGAGGTTATATTAAGATCAAGAGCTAAAATGGATTGCTGAAAGGGGAAAAAAATATCAAACTACTTTTGTAATTTAGAAAAGAGGCCACTATGTTAATAAAAGTATGACAAAATTGATGGACAGCAATGGAACCCTTAATATATGAGCCCAATAAGATAAAGAAGAAAGTTTCATTTATTTTATAAACCACTGTATTCCAAAAGAAACCTAGATACATGTGACGTAAAAGACTTAATACAAGAATGTCCAAAATTATCTAGAGAAGAACAAGATTCCTAAATGGAGAAATAAAGTTTAGAAGAAGCCAACTTTGCTTTGGAAAAAAAACATGAGAAATGGTAAAAAGTCCTGGTTCTGACGGTTTTGGAGCAGAAATTTTATAACTTTTCCTGGGAAAAAACTTGGTCCTTTTGTAGTTCGTGCTCTAAATCAGTCGGTGAAGGATGGGGAACTGTCAATCCACTCAAAAAGAAGGAATAATCACCTGCTACAATAAACCGGATGATAATAAATCGAGAATGATTCAACACCTTCCTTGCGCTGAACTCTGAAGCGATCAAAGCTCAGTGAATTTTCATTATTCTATTAGTTTTGTGTCTTGCCTAAAGAAGACCTAAGAGGTCGAAAACGCGTTGTGTTTTGTCTTGTGTGACTCGTTTGTCCAAGTTTCTCTGGGCGGTTCGCTAACATTTATTTAAGATTGTTTAGATTTCCGCCTGCAGTCGCCTCAACTTTGCAACTAAAACACATATTCATCTAGATGTGTATCAAGTATTATATGATTTATACAGAAATCAGAGTTTTACATCTATGTGATTGATGTGTATTACGAAATATCCTTATCGAAACAGGATTCGACTTTGTGTGGGATACACAAAAAATTTTGGTCTGTTCACAGTATCTGTAGAAATGTGTTCGTAATTCATTAGAAATGTTTACATACGTGCATGGAACGATGCTTTAGAATCTAGTAATAAGTGTTTATTTTATCAGGAATTTTTAAAACTGAGTTTTTGCCCTGAAAAAATATATTGAAATGTTGCCTGATGTGTTAACATATATCCCCTAATTCGGTTCCGCAGTGGTAATCATAAACTCATGATCGAAATTGGCAGACGATTGGAATATACCTCATGATAACATAACGATTTTGTCGGGACTGCGACCAGAATGACCTTGGCGACGCAATTTCATTTTGTAATGAAATTCACCAAATATGATGATATTAGAAATAAGTTTATATCCAAAACAATTTACATGTAGGTATAAGGACCGTATTTAAATATTGTTGGTTTGCTCTGTGGTAATAAAAAGCGTTTCTAAACTTAGCGAAGTTTTTAAAACTTAGTAAAGTTGTGTAACATTATATCCAGTGTGTTAATTATCGGGAAAAAGTTTGGATGTTTGATGTGTTTAATTTATATTTGTTTATTTTGTTTCAAATCCTCCATGCCCGAAAAAGGAGTCACAGGGGATTAAATCTTTTGTGTGTGTGTGTGGTGTGTGTGTGTGTGTGTGTGTGTGTGTGTGTGTGTGTGTGTGTGTGTGTGTGTGTGTGTGCCTACGTGGTCTACAAAGAGGTTTATACTTTGATGGAACAATCGATCGATCGATCGATCGATCGATCGATAGATAGATAGATAGATAGATAGATAGATAGATAGAGATAGATAGATAGATAGATAGATAGGTAGGTAGGTAGGTTAGGTAGAGTGAGTAGATAGATAGAGTAGATAGATAGGATAGATAGATAGATTGATTGATTGATTGATTGGTCTATCGATCTATGGATAGATGGAGGAGGATGGATAGAGGAGAGAGAGAGGGGAGTGGACAGACAAGAGAAAGAGAGGCGAGAGTGAGAGAGAGAGTGTGTGTTGTGCGCGCAAGCGCTGCGCGAGACGCGCGCGTGTGGTTGTGTGTGTGTGGGGGAGCCAGAAGAAGTGGTTGAGGCCGAGAAGAAGGGGAGGCCACTCTTACTGCCGGTGGTCAGAGCAACACTGTGCCGGCCCTTCCACCCTTGGACACTCTGACCCACGCTGACAGACCAATTGGACCGTTCCGCTGACTATTGTGTTCCGCGGCCATCCGTATCTGTCTGACACTGTCATGCACTGTTCTGCCCCATCTCGCGCTGTCTAAATGTCTAACGTTCTGTCTGTCTGATACTTTCTTTGTTTCTCTACAATGTTTTGTGCAGTCCATTTTCAGACTTTGTATCTGGACTCTGTCCGGCCCCCGTCAGTCTGTCTGTCACGTCTATCTGTCTATCTAAATGTCTTTTCTGTCTGTCTGTCTGTACTTTCTGTCTGTCATCTGTCTTTGTCTCCAATTATTTGTGACGTCAATTTTCGTAGCTGCTTTCAACGTCTGACTCTCTGTCCATCAGTCAGTCTGCTCTGTGCTGTCTATCTAACTGTCTGCCGTTGAATCTGTCGGTCTAACAGTCTGTCTTGTCTGCCCAAGCCCTGTACTGTCTATCTGTCAGCATCTGTTTCTTCTCCTATAATAATGATTTTTGACCACTTTTTAGTCATCTGCCCATAGCCTCTTCTCCCTCTGTCTGCATCTGTCTGTCATGGCTGGTACCACATGTTGAGTGGTCTGTCGTCCTGTAGTCATAATCATCAGGTGTCTCCTTCGCCCCGGGATTAGCTGGCGAGGTTACACATGGAGTGGTGTGGTCCCTGGTGGCAGGAGGGGGAGGGTGGGGACGGGATGCATGTACATAAGGCAAATCCACCTCCTTCTCAACCACCACCCATGCAAATTTCCCCCAACTAACCCTCCACCTCAATCCCACGTCAATCACCCTCTCGCACTTGTCCTCTCTTCTCCTCCCAATCCTTGACCCGTTGTTTACTTTAGAATAAGTTTCTCAAAAGCTCCTTTTAAGATTTTCTTGAATTTCGCAACACACACACACACACACACACCCACACCACACACACACACACACCCACACACACACACACACCAACACACACACACACACAAACGTACACACACACACACACACAACACAATCCCACTCACCCACTCACACACAACACCACAAAAACTTGCGCGCGCGCCGCGCGATCGGAAGCACGGATTATTCATTCATCGGCTCATCTTACTCTTCCTTTTTCAACAACTGTTAGGGTTATTCCCTGCCTTGAGTAGCTGAAACAGGATTATTCTTCGCTTTTATCTAACCTTTTCTGCCTTCTATCCCCACTCCCTCCCCCTGTCTGCCTCTGCCTTCTTCTTCGCAATCTCTCCTCTCTCCTCCTCGGACTCGCGCTCCTCTATCTCGCTTCTGTCTGTCTCTCCTCTTCTCTCTTCTTCTTCTCTTCTGTCACTTCTGCAATTCTCTTCTCACCCACACACATCACAGGCACACACCACACACCAGGGCACCATCCACACCACACCCACACACCCTTTCCAGCTTCTTCTACAGACAGATCCACATCTGTCACACACATACACAAAAACACAGCAAACAAACAACCGCACACACTCTTCCAACACACGTTATCTCCCTAGCTATCCGTACATTCCCAGTGAGTTTGTCGCTGATCTGCCCACAACACGCGTAACGTCTCAATCATGTCACACTGGTGTATCACCCACCTTGTGTCACCTACACCGCATCGCGAGGCCTAAAGCCCTCATTGTTCTAATACAAACAACCCCCCACCATTCCCAACACCACCCGCACTGGGGTGTATTTGTATTGTTGTCCACTGAATCCTCCCTCATCCTCTCTCTCCCTCCTCATCACTCTCTCCTCACCCCCCCACACCTCATGTCTCCTCTCTCCTCCTCCCCACCCCCCCCCCCCCTCAACCTGGTATGCTTTGACGAAGTGACCTGTCTGTTGATTGTCTGTAATGTCTGTCTGTCTGTCTGTCAGTCTACCTGCCTTCCTGCCTGCGTTTCCTGCCTCTCTGTCGTTCCTTTGTGTCTGGTCTGCTCTCTAGTCAGTAACTTGTTAGTCTCGTCTGTCTTTCTGTCTGTCTGTCTGTCTGTCCATCTGTCTGTCTGTCCGTCTCTGTCTGTTCTGTCCTGCCTGTCTGTTTCTCTATATCATTCTCTCCCTCTCCGCTCTCTTGTCTGTCTTTGTCTTTGTCTGTCTGTCCGTCGGTCTCTACCATCTCTCTCTCTCGCTGTCTCTGTATCTGTCTGTCTGTCTATCGTCCTGTCTGTCTGGTCTATCTGTCGGTCTGATCTGGCTCTCTCTTGGCTAAAAGCTTCTGGTACAGTGAAACCAAGTCTGCGTTGTCCACCATTAATAGTCGTAATCAAGTCCATCTGTTACCATAAAATAACATCTGCACCATCGTACACACGTAATTCGGGAACGGAAACGCGTCAGTTTCTGCCTCTTCAAGTTTGTATAGTTTGTAAAACTGCAAACACACTCATAATATATGATGGTTAGAGTACACGAAAAAGAAGAAAAGTGCAAGAAAAAGGAGAAGAAGGGGGAACACCCACGGCATCTGTAGAAGAACGTCACAGCTATAATAACCGCCCTGCCCAAAGCGTCTGCTTAATTATGTGTATTCCCATAACCCCGTAGAGTCAAAGGTCAGTGCCCGCTCTTATTTGTAGCCTGTCTGCTCTCTTCAAACACACTTCACCAAGGGTAGTATACGATTATGCTTTCGACCAGGTGGCTTAAGTAGGGGATCTATCTTACTCCGTCGCCGTCGACGCATTGGCTGAGATTCTTATGGAAGAGTTGAACGTGTTAATGATGATGAAATGGTGACGGACAGTGACCAATTCTGATGGTTAGAATGATGATGATG
>JADBJO010027161.1:2500-7500 GCA_016801955.1 Conus betulinus
GGGGGGGGGGGGGGGGGGGGGGGGGGGGGGGGCGGCAAAACAACGTAGAGGAGGGGGTGCCAAAACGAAATGATCTGGGTGGAAGGGGGAAAGTAAAAAGAAAGGGGGGGGGGGGGGGGGGGGGGGGTGCGGCAGGAAGAGCAACAGGGACCCTATTTTAAACATTACTCTCACAATACCACACACCCACACACACGCACGCACACGCACACACACGCACGCACGCACGCACGCACGCACGCACGCCCCCCGCACCCCCGCGTCTGCACACATTTGTACGCTTACACATGCACATGTATGCACCTGCACCACCAACACCAATCCTACCCAAAACTGTTGAGCCGTTTGACTCAGGGGCTCATAACATAGTGTTGCTAGATGGAGATCGCCATTTTCCTTTTGTCAGCCCCTGTTACCACACTAAGAGCACCACATTTACCATCTCCTTCCGTACTAGTAGTCGTTGTACATAACACAACCAGTCTCACAAACAGTAAAATAATTATTGAATAGTATACTATGACTAAACCTGCTACCAGTATTACTCTCATTATCAAACGCTACTGTGACCATCCCCTACTTCCTGAGTTTACTAAACTTTAAATAACTCTGTGGCAATTCCTTGAAAGTTTATAAGCTTTACTTTTCAGTAAAAAGTACACTATATTATGAACTTACTTACCCCTGTGCACAGGTCAGCTCTGTCTTTTCTCAAAACATATCACTGCCTAAAGACAATAAGATGGGGCAAATCAAATCAAAAAAAAAACACACAGCTGAGTACATGTTCTTAGCTTGACTAGGTGCACTGGCCATCATCCTAGACATCGGTTGTAAAATCTACTCAAAAGTTTTACGCTGACCAACCCCCATCCCCCCCCCCCCCCCCCCCCCCCCCCCCCCCCCCCCCCCCCCCCCCCCCCCCCCCCCCCCCCAACAATGACACAGAAAACCTGCCTTCGATTTTTGCTAAGTTCGGAAAAATTAAGACAGACACCAATCACAACTCCAACTTTAACGACTATCTAACCCCTTCAATTCCGAAATTAATAACATATCAAACTCACGTGACATTGTGACGTAACCTACTATCTCACTTTTAAATTTCCATACGTTCCTTTCGCTCTATACTTGGCATGGGAGAGGATAATTAGGTGAATAAGATAGGAGTAGAAAGAATTGGAAGTAGGAGGTGAAGTGGCGGAAGGGGAGATGAGGGTGTGGTGGGTGGGGGAGTGGTTGTAGTGCAGTGTAGATAGAACGTGAGGGAAGGAGAAGGGGAAAGACAGAGAAGCATTCAGAAGAAATGGGGGAGGAGTGTGCGTGCGTGTGTGCGCGCGCGCGCGCTCGTGGGGTTATAGGAAGAGAGGTGCAGAGAAAGGTAATGGGGGGGGGGGGGGGGGGGGGGTCAAACTTTTTTGGCCTAACTGTTTTGATACTGGACTCTTCTTTGGATACATGCATTTAAATCTTTTCTGCGGTTGAGACCTGTAAACAATGTACCCAAATTTGCCTGCCAATATAGTTCCCTACGAAGGAGGTTTGCATCCCCCCCACTCACTGACTGACTCGATTGGACAGATGGACAGAAATGGGACATCATGGTTGTTTGGGTGAGGTGTTGTGTTCACGTGGTGGGCAACCATGCACTTGTTGGTCTTGCCTCTGTTGACGTCACTTTTATGGTTGGCCCAGCGTAATTTCAGGTTTGTGGTTGAGCCTACATACCATTGCTGTGGGTGCAGACTGCACCTGATAACATATATCACATTAGCAGACGTACAAGTAGATGTTGTAGTATTTTCCACGACCGCCCATCCCATGGAGACACCAGTTCCTGTGTGTCCCTGGCATGCCTACAGGTGTCGCATTTCCTTGTACATCTAAAGAAGCCAGGGCACTCTTTGGGTCCATGCTCCACAAGTCGTCTTGGCACAGTAGGTTTGTAGATTTCACCCAAGTTTTTGAGTCTCCTGTCCGCTGCAATGATACACTTGGAGGGGAAACACAGATTTGTTTTTTGGGGGTTTGAATACAGGAGATGGAGGTTCCTTTTAATGATGGCAGTTCTCGATGGAGCTCGAGGGTCAAATTTTGTGACCCAAGCTATCTTTTTACTCTGCTTTTTACGGGGCTGATGGAGTATTGCATCTCTTGATTTTGCGGCTCCCTGAGAGATCTCTTTGAAGGCTTTGTCATAGTGCCAGCCTGACAAGGTTAGGTATCTTGCATATTCCCTTGTCCTCTCTTTCAGCTGTTCGTCTTTGCTTATTAACATTCTTAGTCTGGTCCCAATGCTTCTTGCTATGCCTCTGAAGACTGACTTGGGGTGGCAGGAGGAAGGGGGGAGGGTAGCTATGGCAATTCTTCGAAAAAACATCAGTTTCGATGAGCCCAGCGTTATTTATACTCACCCTAACGTCCAAGTATTCTGCTTCTCTACCACAGGAAACCGTCCATTTTATACCCGGGGAATGCAAATTCTGTAGGTGTGTTTCAAAAGCACTGGCATCAGCGGAGTCTGGTAAAATTGCAAAGCCATCATCTCTGAATCTGCTCCAGTTGAGGGTTTCTATCTCTAAAGATTCCTTATTTCACCACCAGAGAGGACATCAGTGGAACTGGAGTTTCTTGTACCAGTTTCTCATCCAGTTCACCCATGAAAACATCCACATAGTCGCACGCATGGCAGGGCCCCATTGCTGTCCCATGATTGGGAGCTGCAATCAGAGTCTTACCTTCACCATCTGTGTATGCACAGGCATTGTTGTCAAGTGCTATTTTCAGCCCCTCAATAACGCAGTCCGTAGACACATTCAGTGGAGAAGGATGGTCACTGAGCATTTGGGCAACAGCTGGGACTCCCATAGCATTGTCCACACTTGGGTACAGTGAGACAACATCGCATACCGCCAAAGTAGCTGATGGGGGGGGGGAGTGGAGCCACTTCTTTGTTGACAGTGTCCATTTTTTTCAGGAATTCTTTTGTATCGATAATTTGATAAGGTAAATGACTAGTTAAGTGGCTTATGGCTGTCTGGATAAATTTAGATAGTGGTTGTATTGGCGTCCCATTGCCTGACAGGAGCAGTCTGTAAGGATAGGGAAAGGGTTTGTGGGTCTTGACCAGGGGCTTACATTTGGCAGGATGTGCTTCAGGATTGTTTGTCACAAAAGCGTACACATCCTCATCAATCTCTCCCCTCTTGAGCCACTTGTCTGCCCAGCATTTGACTCTTTTGGTGGTGTCTCTAGTTGGGTCTGTTGCTAGTATGTCAAACTGGTTGTCGTCTGTTAATGTTTGTTGTATTATCTTATCATCATAAGATAGTGGGGTGATGACTGTTGTTGCAGATTTGTCTGCAAACCGACAGGCTGCTTGATGTGTTAGAGGTAGATTGCGAAGATCTCGCAGGGCATTGCGCTGGCTTTTGGTGAGGTTGTCCTTGATTCGCTTTCGACTTTTGATGTCCAGGAAATCCCTAGTGCACGCTTCAATGAATGCTTCTGGGCAGGATCATCTCTCGGGGCACTTCTTGTGGTAGGTCTATACCATGGTCTTTTTTCAAAGGACTCTTCATTGTCGTTATCTTTCTCAGCTTCGCCCACCCCTTTGTTAATTTTCTGTTTCTCATGGAAGCGATGCCATCGGAGATGCTCGGCCCAAGCATGGGTGCCCAATACTTGGTCGCTTACATCCATGGGTTGTCTTGGGGTTGGTGTGCAAAGCAGTCAGACATTCGGCAAATGGAGATCTGATCTCTTGTCAGAGTTACACTGGATGTCAGTACAATAGGGTCAAACTGTTGCCGTCTCTTCTTCTGATGGGGGTATATCCTTTTGAGGAAATATTCTTGGCTTTGAAATGTTTCTTGTGCATCTTTCTCCTATGTGGTCTAATTTTCCTGGGCCAGGGCTTACTAAAAGGTATTGGATTTGCGCTTTGTGTTCCATGAGCTTCCAACACTTTTTCTGCTACTATTTTAACTGATCCCAGGTGAACAGTTGGTGGTGGTGGGTGAGCATTGGCTGTCTCTTTTTCTTGTTTCAAAACCCTTAGCTTCTTCCAATGTATTTGGCGCACCTTGGTAATGATGGCCCTGCAATCTCTTCTAACCTTTCCAAGTATTCTATTCGCATGGTTGTTGCCAATTTTGGTTCTCATAGTGTCCATATACTCTTGAAGCATAGTGTATTTCACATCAATACTGGCATACACTTCAGAATGGACAAGTCTAAGAGCCTGTGAGCTTGCATCGTTTAGGAGGTGTTTCAATGAGTTCACCAAGTTGCTATCATTGTCTGGCTTCAATGCTAAGTTCAGATGTAATCTCAGTCCATGAGGCAACACATTCATCTCCAAACACCTGCACAAGAATATTTCTTTTTGCACGTACTTCTGGTGCTTAACATAAAGTTTCCGCAGTGTACAGTATTCTGCAGTGGGTATCATGGTGGCATCTACTGAAGGGGGCCAGTTGAGGGTTGAATCTACTTTTGCAGAAATATATATATATATATACAATATGTTGTGTGTTAAAAATAGAATGGTAAAAGGAAGTTTTAAAATTTTTTAAGTTATTCATGCATGCCTAACCTTAAAAACATAATTGATTCATCCAACAAAATGAAAAGCAGCACAGCAAAGAAAGGTGAAGAAAGGAAATCCTGCAATTGTACTAAAAAAGAACAGTGTCCCTTAAGCAACAAATGCCTCTATAACAACATTGTATACGAAGCCACTGTGACATCAGAAAATGAAAAAGAACATACATAGGGATCACTGAAAATCACTTCAAAACCAGATATGCAAAACCAAACAGTCATTCAACAAAGAAAAATACAAAAAAACAAACAGAACTGAGCAAATATATTTGGAGACTTAAAGACAAAAAAATCAACTATAACATCCTGGAAAATCATAAAAAGGGCATCACCATACAATAATTTCAAAGAGATGCAACCTATGTTCAACAGAAAAATGGTTAATACTATGCAAA
>JADBJO010027161.1:12500-21655 GCA_016801955.1 Conus betulinus
TGTCGCTGTAGGCAGTTCATCCATATCGCAGTGCATGGTGTGCAGTGCAGCAGGCGGAGCAGTGGTAGGCAGTGCAGGCATGTCGCTGTGATGATGTGCACCCAGTTGCAGGCAGTGCAGTGGTAGGCAGTGCACCCATGTCGCTGTGATGTTGTGCAGTGTGTTGGGTAGGCAGTGCAGTGGTAGGCAGTGCACCCATGTCGTTGTGATGGTGTGCAGTGGTGTGCAGTGCAGTGGTAGGCAGTGCACCCATGTCGCTGTGATGGTGTGCAGTGGTAGGCAGTGCAGTGGTAGGCAGTGCAGTGGTAGGCAGTGCAGTGTGTGGTGTGCAGTGCAGTTGTAGGCAGTGCAGTGGTAGACAGTGCAGTGGTAGGCAGTGCATCCATGTCGCTGTGTGGTGTGCAGTGTGGCAGTAGGCAGTGCAGTGCAGTAGGCAGTGTACCCATGTCAGTGTGATGGTGTGCAGTGGTAGGCAGTGCAGTGGTAGGCAGTGCACCCATGTCGGTGTGATGGTGTGCAGTGGTAGGCAGTGCAGTGGTAGGCAGTGCACCCATGTCAGTGTGTGATGGTGTGCAGTGGTAGGCAGTGCAGTGGTAGGCAGTGCAGTGGTAGGCAGTGTACCCCCCATGTTGTGATTGTGCAGTGGTGGTGTGGCAGTGTGTAGGCGGTGTAGGCAGTGGTAGGCAGTGCAGTGGTAGGCAGTGCCCCATGTCGTTGTGATGGTGTGCAGTGGTAGGCAGTGCAGTGGTAGGCAGTGCACCATGTCGTTGTGATGGTGTGCAGTGGTAGATAGTGCAGCAGTGGTAGGCAGTGCATCCATATCGCGGTGATGGTGTGCAGTGGTAGGCAGTGCAGTAGTAGGCAGGCGGTGCACCATGTGTCGTGTGATGCAGTGTGTGCAGTGGTAGGCAGTGCAGTGGTAGCAGTGCAGTAGGCAGGCAGTGTGTACCCATGTCGCTGTGATGGTGTGCAGTGGTAGGCAGTGCACCCATGTCGCTGTGATGGTGTGCAGTGGTAGGCAGTGCAGTGGTAGGCAGTGCAGTGGTAGGCAGTGCACCCATGTCGCTGTGATGGTGTGCAGTGGTAGGCAGTGTGCAGTGGTAGGCAGTGCAGTGGTAGGCAGTGCAGTGGTAGGCAGTGCACCCATGTCGTTGTGATGGTTTCCAGTGTTAGGCAGTGCACCCATGTCGCTGTGTCATGGTGTGCAGTGGTAGGCAGTGCAGAGGTAGGCAGTGCACCCATGTCGCTGTGTGATGGTGTGCAGTGGTAGGCAGTGCAGTGGTAGGCAGTGCAGTGGTAGGCATTGCAGTGGTAGGCAGTGCACCCATGTCGTTGTGATGGTTTCCAGTGTTAGGCAGTGCACCCCATGTCGCTGTCATCATGTGCAGTGGTAGGCAGTGCAGGTAGGCAGTGCACCCATGTCGCTGTGTGATGATGTGCAGTGGTAGGCAGTGCAGTGGTAGGCAGTGCACCCATGTCGCTGTGATGTTGTGCAGTGGTAGGCAGTGCAGTGGTAGGCAGTGCGCCCATGGTCGTGTGATGTGATGATGTGCAGTGGTAGGTAGTGCAGTGGTAGGCAGTGCACCCATGTTGCTCTGATACTGTGAGTGTAGGCAGTGGTAGGCAGTGCATGGTCGCTGGTAGGCAGTGCAGTGGTAGGCAGTGCACCCATGTCGTGTGATGGTGTGCAGTGGTGCAGTGCAGTGGTATGCAGTGCAGTGGACGGCAGTGCACCATGTCGCTGTGATGGTGGCAGTGCAGTGCAGTCAGTAGGCAGTGCAGTGGTAGGCAGTGCAGCGGTAGGCAGTGCACCCATGTCGCTGTGATGGTGTGCAATGGTAGGCAGTGCAGTCGTAGGCAGTGCACCCATGTCGTTGTGATGGTGTGCAGT
Organism: Conus betulinus; assembly: GCA_016801955.1. Taxonomy (NCBI): domain Eukaryota; kingdom Metazoa; phylum Mollusca; class Gastropoda; order Neogastropoda; family Conidae; genus Conus; species Conus betulinus. Next base: position 14,392 of record JADBJO010027161.1, read on the forward strand.
GGTAGCCAGTGCAGTGGTAGGCAGTGCACCCATGTCGCTTTGATGGTATGCAATGTATGCAGTGCAGTGGTAGGGCTGTGCACCAATGTCGTTGTGATGGCGTGCGGTGGTAGGCTGTGCAGAGGTAGGCAGTGCACCCATGTCGTTGTTGTGATGGTGTGCAGTGGTAGGCAGTGCAGTGGTAGGCAGTGCTCCCATGTCGCTGTGATGGTGTGCAGTGGTAGGCAGTGCAGTGGTAGGCATTGCAGTGGTGGGCAGTGCAGTCGTAGGCAGTGCAGAGATAGGCAGTGCACCCATGTCGCTGTGATGGTGTGCAGTTGCAGGCAGTGCAGTGGTAGTCAGTGCGCCCATGTCGCTGTCAGACGTTGACACTCTCAATGTTCCTGCTCAGCTGTCTGTCTGCAACGTAGCCCCGTGTAACATGGGGAAACTGCCCCCCTTCCCATTTTAGCTCCCGGGAGTCAGTCTGGTACTGTCCCAGATTAACTCCCAGAGTTAATCTGGGTTTGCGCCAAATCAGCCTCCCAACAGGACTAAAACAGCCCCTGGGGTAATCTGGCATATGCCCAAAACAGCCCCTCCCCTGGGGAGTTAAACTGGACCTGGCCTAGTTCAGCCCCCTAAGACATCTGGGGAGTTAATCTGGCGCTGGATCGGAACACCAACTAGAGAGTTAAACTAAGCCTGGCCCAGAACAGCCCCCTCCTCCTCCTCCTGGGAGTTAATCTGGCACCGGCCCAAAACAGCCCCCCCTAGAGAGTTAAAGTGAGTCTGGCCTAGGGCACCCCCAACCCCCTTTCCTCGGGAATTAATCTGGCTCCAGCCTAGCAAGGCCTCGCTGGAGAGGTAAACTGACCCTGGCACAAAACAGCCCCTCCCCCCCTTCCCCCTAATTGGGGGGGGGGGGGGGGTAATCTGGCAACAGCCCAGAACAGCCCCTCTGGAGAGTTAAACTGGACCTGTCCCAGAACAGTCCCCCTCCAGGAGAGTTAATCTGACACCATCATGGAACAGCCCCTGGAGAGTTAAACTAGTCAAGGCCCAGAATAGCTCCCCAGCTAAGGGAGTTAATCTGGCACTGGACCAGAAACAGCCCCATTGGGGTGTTAAACTGAACATAATCCAGTACATCCCACCCCCATCCTGGAGAGTAAATGTGGCACCAGCCCAGAACAGCCCTGCTGGTGAGTTAAACTGAGCCTGGCCCAGAACAGCCCCCCTACTGGGGAGGTTATCTGGCACCGGCCCAGGACAGCCTCCTGGAGAGAGTAAAACTGAACCTGGCCCAGAGTAAACCCCTCCTGGGGAGTAAAAAATTGCAAAAGCCTAGAATAGCGCCCTGGAGAGTTAAACAGATCTGGCTCAGAACAGCCCCCCCCCCCCCCCCCCCCCCCCCCCCCCTGCTTACCCCCCCCCCCCCCCCCCCCCCACACACACACACCTTGAAGAGATAATCTTGCACCGGCCCAAAACAGCCCCCTAGAGAGTTAAACTGGACCTGCACCAAAACAGCCCCCCCCCCCCCCCCCCCCTTAGAGAGTTCTGGCCAAAAATAGTCCCCCACCTGGGGGTTAATCTGGTACTAGCCCAGAACAGGCCCCCTAGAGAGAGTTAATCTGGACCTGGACCAGAACAGCCCCCCTCCTGGAGAGTTAATCTGATTGTAGCCCAAAACAACCCCATAGAGAGTTAAACTGGACCTGCCTCAAAACACAGCCCCCCACCTTGGGAGTTTATCTGACACCAGCCAAGAACAGCCCCCTTAAGAGTAAAACTGGACCTTTTCCAAAAACACCTCCCCACCTGGGGAGCTAATCTGGTACTAGCCCAAAACAGCCCCCTTGAGAGTTAAACGGGACCTACCCCAAAACAGCACCCTACCTGGGGAGTTAATTTGGCACCAGCCCAGAACAGCCCCCTAAAGAGTTAAACTGGACCTTCCCCAAAACAGCCCCCACCTGGGGAGCTAACTTGGCACTAGCCCAGAACAGCCCCCCTGGAGTGTTAACTTGACCTGGTCCAGAAAAGTTTTTCCTCCTGGAGAGTTGATCTTGCACCACTTAGAACAGTCCCTGTTGGAGAGTTAAACTGAACCTGGCCCAGAACAGCCCCTCTCCTGGGAAGTTAATCTGGCACTAGCACAGAGCAGCCCCCTCTAGACAGTTAAACTGCATCCGGCACAGAACAAGCAAGCCCCGTCTACCCCCCCCCCCCCCCCCCCCCCCTCCCCCGCCCCCTCCTCCTAGTGAGTTAATCTGGCACTGGCTCAGAACAGCCCCACTGGGGAGTTAAACTTTCCACTGCACCAAAACAGCCCCCCCCCACACTCCACCACTCTTAGGGCCTAGGGAGTCAATTTGGTACCAGCCCAAAACAGCCCCCGCCGGAGAGAGTTAAACTGACAATAACCCTTAACAAACTAGACCTGCCCAAAATTACTCCACCCCTCATTCCCCCCCCCCCTACACACACACACACACACACTCACTTCATGGAGAGTTAATCTATCACTGGCCTAAAACTGCCCCCCACCTCACACCCCCTCGGGAGTCAAACAGGACCTGTCAAAGAAGAGCACCACTCCCTGTTCTGGGGAATTTTTTTTTTTTTTTTTTTTTTTTTTTTTTTTTAACCTTTTATTGCTTTAAACAAAATGACAATAACAAATACATAAAAGAAATCATAATCATAATAAGTGAATCAAACATAAAGCTAGCAAAAAAATAGTAGAGAGAGAGAGAGAGAGAGAGAGAGAGAGAGAGAGAGAGAGAGAGAAGAGACGGATGGAGGGGAAGAGAGAGAGAGATTGGATTGGGTTTGTACGTGACCTCAAATGTTTTCAGTAACATGTTTTAAATCAGGTTTTGGATGTTGGACAAACAAGCTGTAAAACACAGTGGAGAGTACATGGGTAAACAAGACCTATATCAACCATATGTAGTGTAACATACAAATATGAAATATTTGATTACATGCGGGAACAAAGGTAGCCATTTTTCAGAAGAAAATAAAAATGATCACCTGAAATTAAGTGTATGCTGATCATAGAGAACAGATGGGCAAAGGATAATGATTGTTAGGTGAATCAAATGAATTGACACAATCCGATAATTGTTTATTATACGTATAACTGTATTTTGTAAAGTATATTATTGATTGATTAGTCGTCAGATAATAATGGTGTGTATGTTATCCATTTGTTTAGAAATTTTTTCTGGTTTAATTGTAAACAGGCATTATATTCTTCGATTTTATATCTGAATTTTAATTTTTTCAGGAAGACAGACATCTGTGATTTTTTTGTTTCATTAGTTTACAAGTATACAAATAGTATTTTGCAAACAATATTAAGAAAGAAAAGATGCTGTCTGTAAAAATGTTACTGTCATAACCGAGCAACACAAATGATTCTGTTAATCGTACATTTTCTTGCATTTTATACACCTTTCTTTCATTAAATCAATGAGATTGTTCCCAAAAAACCTGTACGATGTCACATTTCCAAAACATGTGATCAATACTACTATCCTTGTGCATTCCACAGAAATTACAAGTATCGTGATCAACTATTCCAATTTCCTTTAGGATAATGTTCGTACCTAGGCATCGATGTACAATCTTCAACTGAAACCATTTAAGCTTTACGTCATTTATTTCATGTATATAGTGGAAGCACGATTTCCAGTCATGGATTGTTGAGAGCTTTAAGTCCCATTTGTAACAGCATTTTGGTCTCAGATTATTTTCTACCATTATATCATAGTACAGTTTTGAGCCTTTGTTAATTGCAATATGTTCCTAAAACAAAGTGATTCGTTTAGATGTTTATTATCCTTGATCGTAATATTATACTTTTTCACGCAATCGTTTATTGCTGATGTATAACCGGCAAAGTAACAAAGTCAATGTTTACATTATATTTTTCTTTGAACCGCATATGCGACAAAATCTTCCCATTATCATCAAAAAAACTGCGCAAGATTGTAGATACCTTTGTTTGTAAGCTCTCTGGAAACAATAAATTTCTTCCCTACTTGAATTCGTTTATTGTAAAAAATCGGCTCGGCTAGAAGTTCCGCGGAATTCTTAGGTGTACATTTATAATAGAAAACATTCATTGCCTCGAAGACATCCTTCCAAAAGTGATTGTATTTTGCAAAACTGGAGACAAACTCAGGACCAAATTTATTAATCAGAGGCCATTTGGGAAAAGTTTTTTCAACAAAATATGTTTCCATTTATGAGTTGATTTTTCCGCTTTTCTAATCCAAGACAGCTTCAAAGATAAAACAAATGTCTTTAAGTCAGGAATACCAATGCCACCATTTTTAATACTTTTTGTGAAATTTTGCGGCTATTTTATCTGTCTTTTTATTCCAAACGAATTTTGTAACAGATACGTTGACATGTTTGAAAAAAATATCAGGTGGATTCGGTAAAAGTAGCCACAAATGAGTCAATTTTGAAAGAATAATTGATTTTAGTATGGCAACTCTGCCAAGTGGAGTTATCTGTCGTTTTACCCATACTTTTAAATGAATTTTTATAAATTTAAAAATGTTTTTATATCTGTCAATAATTTTTTAAAAACATTAAAAGATTTTTACTTTACCAAATTCCAGTATTTAAATTTTGATGGAGGATTCCAGTCATCATTCCAAAATATATCCCATTCAATATTATTTTAATTGCTAATTTTTAATAAACTTTTTCCTAAATAGTAAAAATAATCAAATAAAATTAAAAATTCAAAAAAAAAAATATATTCATGAAAATTTTTCCCAAATAACTATCGACTGTTGAAATTTATTTCTCCAAGTATTTTTAAATTTTGATGGATTCCAGTCCATTCCCAAATGTTCCATGTAACGGATTTCACTAGTTTTTTTTCTGCTTCCCAACCAAATAGCGCTAGTTTTGCCTTTGTTCATATGGAGGCCCTGACACCACACACACACCCAAACCGAGCAAGAACGTCGATACATGTTTCAAGAGATTTTCTATCCCCTGCAAGCAGGAATTCAGTGTCATCAGCATATTGAGACAGTTTGTATTCAATGTTATTCATTCTGATCCCGTGAATATCTGGATTTTCTCTTACCATTATAGCTAGCACCTCGACACAAAGTACAAACAAATAGGGGGATACGGGGTCTCCTTGTCTGCATCCTCTTTTAACTTCCAACCAATCTGATACCTGACCATTTACAATAACACAAGATTTTTATATTGCTATAAAACACATTTATCCATCTGCATATATCTTCTTGAAATCCAAAAGCTTTTAATACCTTAAACATAAATTCCCAATTAATTGTGTCAAAAGCTTTTTCAAAATCTATGTTCAGTAATAATCCTGGTAAATTGTGCTTATCTAAGTAGGCTATTGTGTCATAGATTAATCTCAAATTATCACCTATGTATCTATTTCTAACAAATCCTGTTTGGTCTTCATTAATAACATGTGGTAGTACATTTTTCAAACGATTAGCAATGCAAGAAGATCCGATTTTATAAATGACATTTAAAAAAGTGAGATAGGTCTCCAATTCTTCATGTATTGTCTTGGCCTGTCACCTTTAGGAATGAATGCACGTAATGATACCTTCCCTCTGTGCACAAGATAGTTCCCCCTTCCTGAAACTTGCATTTAGGGCTCTAACAACAAATATCCCTATCTTTTTCAAAAAAACACTTTAAAGAACTCTGCACTAAAACCATCTGTGCCTGGACTTTTATTATGTTTCATATTATTCAGGGCACAAGTAGCTTCTTCTAGTGTAAATTTCGCCCTCCAATTCATTGCCTCTTGCCTCTGTATCATCCAAGCATGGAACATTATTGACTAAATCTTTAATTTCACAATTTTGTACACCACTTTTCAGCATATAAAGACTTATAAAATCTCTGTACCTCTTGGATAATGTCTTTCTGTTTCACTAAAATATTGTCTTGCTGGTCTATGAGTCTGGCATATTTTTACTAACATAATGACGTTTTTCTAAATTACAAAAAAAATAGCTACTTACTTTCTCTCTCTCCGTCAGCTATCCATCTGGCCCTCGACCTCAATAGTACTCCTTCTATTCTTTTTTTCCCGTATCTCTTTTAATTGTTCTTTTTTGACTTCTATAACCCTAACGTCTGTTTCACTCTTACTTTCAATTTTTATCTATACTACGAATGTCTTGTTCCAACCGTTTTTTTTTTCTTCTTCTGTTGTTTTCTTTTTTTTTCATCGTAGCATATAGAGATAGTTTTTGACCGTATCTTCATCAGAAGGAAATCTAAGAACACGTCATCAGAGATGGAAAAAAATTGAATCTCTTCGTCAGATATTTCATTATTATTATTTGTGTGTATCGAGTATTCTTCTTTAACATTCTTTATTTCAGCATTTATTTCATCTAGATATAGTTTATCCTTCAAAAGAGATGTATTGAACTTCCAAAAAGTGTTATGTTTCACATTTTCTTTAAATTTTAGTTTTAGTAGGATAGCGGAGTGATCTGTTCTATATCCACAGTCAATATCTGCATCATCTACAAACGAAACCACTGAATCCGAGATTAGAAAGAAGTCTAACCTTGCTTGCTGAAAAGGGCTGGTTCTTCGCCAGGTAAAACGGAGACATTCTTGGTTTAATTCTCTCGCCAAATATCATTTAAATCGAGGTCTTCCATCATGCTTTCAACTGTGTCCTTTGATTTAGGATTATTTATGTTTTATAATTATGGTAATCCCCTCACCGGGTCAAGTACTAAATTGAAATCTCCACCCATTATAATATTTTGTACATTAAGTTCCATTATCTTCAGTTTAATATTGTTATAAAACTCAGGGTCATCTTTATTTGGCCCGTATATGTTAACAAAAAGGAAGGTGACGTTTTGTATTTGAATAACAACCATAACATAATTCCCCAAATTATCTTTACAACCCTTTTTTTCACTTTAAACTCAAAATTATTATTAAACATTATCGCAACACCTCTTGCATTTGATGTATTACTTGAAAAATATATCCTTGATAACCCCACTCCGCTAAAACATGTTTCTCCATTTTTTTTTTTTCAAAATGCGTGTCTTGTAAGAAAATAGACAGAACAGTGTTTGTTTCTCAAATAATGAAAGACATCTCGTCTTTTCTGAGGTCCATTCAGGCCTTGGCAGTTAACCGATAATATAGATATGTTACTATCCATTATTTACACAGAAGGGAAAAAATATATATATTGTTCTGCTAGGTCCAACATGAAAATGTT
>JADBJO010027162.1:0-21655 GCA_016801955.1 Conus betulinus
ATACTGCTTTTCTTTTCTTTTTATCAAGTTTTTATATTCTCTTCTGGCAACGCAATGAGCATCTGTCCTTTTCATCTCTTTGTTTTCCTAAAGTTTAGAGCAGATCTTTTGCTTTTGCTTTGCTTAATTTACATTCTCTATCATACCTGTCACTCTTGTCACGGACTGTTAAATTAATTTTCTTTTTCATAAAATCAGGTTATTTCCTAATACATTCATTAAACATCTTCAAAGCATCATTACAACTAAAATCAATCAACCTAATTGCATGATCAAGCAAGGATAATGTTTCATTAGACTGCATTGCACTGACACAACATGTTCACAATCACAATTCCACACAAACTTTTCAATTACCTGTCGTCTTTCAGTCGGTGTAGGAGCATGTATGATAATGCTTCTCAGGATAAAATAATAATAATAATAATAATAATATAATAATAATATAATAATAATAATAAAAAATTTTAAAAAGTAAAAAAGTAAAAAAATTCCAATGTAACTCAATGGGAAAGTGATCCAATTCTAGTGTGTCTGATAGGAGCAATTTACACGGAGTAGAAAGGATGGTAAACAATTCTTTGTTGACTAGGAAATAATCATTAACACTGTTTCGCGTTTCTGATGTACACGTATAATTGCTATCAGTATTACCACTGCAAAAACCATTAAGAATACACAAACCAAGAGCTGTACACATATTTAACAAATATTTCCTACTAATATTATTATGTGGAAAGCGTTTCGCTACCACCCGTGGCATGAAGATCCACAGAACAAAGATGGGATGTGTGAAGACTCATCTGAATGAGCAGCAGCGCACTGCATCAGCAGATAAGACGTCGGAAGACCAAGGCCAGGATTTAAACCACAGTGCCAAGGACATCCACGCTGTTGGTTCGGATGAGGAATTTGCACAGGCCCTCGATGCCAGGCGCCTGAAACTCAACCTGCCACGAGCAAACGAGACTGAAGATTGGGAGAAACTGGATGCAAAAATCGTCCAAAGACTCGATGCACTGATAGGAAAAAGCACCCTGGAACACAAACTAGCCACATATGGGGACATTGTGTATGCCACATGTAGAGACGCCTATGGAGCAAAACTACCCAAAGAGAAAACACCTCCAAAGAAATCCAGACGCCAAGAAGAGATGGACAAGATCAGGGTCCAAAAGAAAAACCTCAAGAAGCAAATGAAGACTGCTCTGCCAGCTGAAAAACAAGGCTTGGAAAAACTCTGGGAAGACCTGAAAGCAAAACACAGCGCCCTCAGCAAAGCGGAATCTGCGAGGAAGAGGAAAGCAAAAAGAAGAAGACACAAGAGCGTTTCTTCAGAGAGACCCCTTCCAGTTTGCCAGAACTCTGTTCGAGCAGCAAAATCTGGGACCCTAAGTGTGACAAAGGAGTTCTTGAGCAGCATCTGAGAAAAACATACTCTGACTCACAGAGCAAAGCACCACTCGACATTCAAGGTCTGGTGTGGCCAACCAACCCTGAGGAACAGTTCAATGACAAGCCTCCAACGTTGGCGGAAATCAAGAAGGTGGTCGACAAAGCCAGAGCCAAATCATCACCAGGGCCAAACGGAATACCTTACCAGCTGTACAAGAAATGTCCCAAGGTGCTGGAGTGGCTCCACAGGCTGCTGCGATCAGCTTGGAGAAATCAGAAGATCAGCGGCCAGTGGATGACGGCAGATGGTGTGTACATCCCCAAAGAGCAAAACTCAAGTGACATCAGCAGTTCAGGCCAATATCACTACTGAACGTCGAAGGGAAATCTTCTTCTCTGTCATGGCAGCAAGGCTGACCAAGTACCTCATGGAAAACAAGTACTTGGATGTGTCAGTCCAGAAAGGTGGCATTCCAGGCGTGGCTGGCTGTGTAGAACACGCCACAATGATCTGGGGGACAATCCAAAGAGCAAAAACAGAAAAGAGAGACCTGGACGTAGTGTGGCTCGACCTGGCAAACGCATATGGATCTGTACCCCATGAGATGATACAGTTGGCTCTTAAGATGTACCATGTGCCAAAGAACATCCGCGACATGCTCAAGAAGTACTTCAATGGCTTCTCTCAATGCGGTTCTCTACCAAGGAGTACACAACAGATTGGAACTTGGAAGTGGGCATTGCAATGGGCTGTGCCATTTCCCCAATACTGTTCGTGTTGGCAATGGAAGTCATCTTGAAAGCAGCAACAAGCAACGCAAGACAAACAGACCTTGGCGATGGATACAAGATGCCCCCTCTCAAGGCCTTCATGGATGACACTACAGTGATTTCATCCAGAGAAGACGAGACACGTCACGTGCTGGAGAGCTGGACGACATAGTTGCCTCATCCAGAATGAAGTTCAAGCCAAAAAAATCACGGAGTCTCTCACTGAGGAAAGGAAAAGTGGCCGAATCTGTGGTCTTCAGTGTTGCCAACCAGACCATTCCAACAGTAACAGAAGAGCCAGTCAAGAGCCTTGAAGATGGTATGATGATACGCTGAAAGACACACGAAGAGCAAAAGAAACCAAACAGATGTCGGAGAAGGCTTGGAGACCATTGACCAGTGTGGGCTCCCTGGCAAATACAAGGTCTGGTGTCTGCAGTTCATGCTGATACCAAAGCTCCTATGGCCTCTGATGATATACGACATCTGCACCAGCATAGTGGAGGCAATGGAATCCAAAATCAACAAGTTCACAAGGAAATGGCTTGGTGTCCCACCCTGTCTGACTGACATAGCGCTATACTGTCGCCAAGCAAAGCTGAAACTACCACTGAAATCCATCCTGGAGGAATATAAAGCAGGAAGATCAGACTTCAAAGCATGCTGGAGGACTCAGGAGACAAGGTGGTTGAAGCAATCAAGCCCCAGCTGAAGACAGGCAGAAAATGGAAAGTTCAAGAGGCGATGGATTCTGCAAAAGAAAGTCTCAAGATCAGAGAAATAACAGGACACACACAGACCAACAGACAAGGACTGGGGTGACCAAAACTGAATGGTGGTCAAAGGCCAAAGGAAAAGCCAAAAGAGACATGATGATTCAGGAGATGAGAAAAGAAGAAGACCAACAAAGACTCTCAAAAAGCAGTCCAGCAGAGCCAGCAAGGGCAATGGACAACGTGGGAGAATGCACTCCAAAGAAGTCTCACTTGGAATGACATTTGGCACATGGCCCCTCTCAGGATCAGCTTCATTCTCAGATCTGCATATGACCTTCTGCCTTCAAATGCAAACCTGGTGAAGTGGGGAAAAAAAACAGACGATCCTTCATGCCCCCTTTGCCATGAAAAACAAACAGTGGAGCATGTCCTAAGCTCATGTAAAGTAGCCCTGGCTCAAAGAAGGTACACATGGGCACAACCAAGTGCTCAAAGAGATTGTACAAGTAGTCTGGGCTAGTACCAACACCACAAAAGGGAAAATCAGGACTCCAAAAGCACCCGCAACATTCTTCACGGCAGGAGGCAGCGAATCATGGCCAAGAACAACAGTGCCACTCGGAACATGCAGGCAGAGTCTGCTGGACGGGGCAGATGACTGGGAGTGCACAGCAGACCTCCCAGATGGAATAGTCACCCAGAGATTATCAGCAAGAGTGGCATGAGACCAGACATAGTATTACACTCTCAGTCAACCAAGCAGCTGATCATGATCGAGCTCACGGTGCCATATGAGAACAGAATGGAGGCAGCTCAGATCTACAAGACTGAAAAGTATGCTGATCTGGCAAACAGCCTGAGGAGAGAAGGCTATCAGGTCAAAGTCCTCACTGCAGAAATTGGAGCTAGGGGGTTTGTGGGAACGTCTGCATACAGCCTCATGAAACAGCTCTCAGTTGCAGGGAGGGAAAAAACCAAAGCCCTGAAAGCAATGGCAGAAGCGGCAGAGAGGTGTTCAAGTTGGATCTGGTCAAGGAGGAACAAAAGTGAACTTCATAAGGCTTAACTTTCCTACAAATATCAGGTGTCCCTGTGGCTCAGTGGTTAGTGCGCGAGTCATTAAGTGGAAATGAGCATGTCCAGAAGGGCATGGGTTCGAATCCCAGTCAGGGCTCATCCCAAGATGGGAAAAAAAAAAAAAAAAAAAGGGGGGGGCAGCAGAGGGACATCCGAGTCATGAACCGGTGTGGCCCAACCCCCCTAGAGTGTCAGGAGATAAGGGCCGAAACACTCGCTTGAAGGGGGCTTCTCTGAACATTTGGGAAATTTGTCTTGATTTCTGTTATATAAGACATGAATTCATTTCGGAAAAGACATAGTAAGCCACCTGACATTCTTCCTATTCTGGTAAATTAAATGGCAGGTTTAGAAAAGATAGTATAACGGAAACATGTAACACATTCAAGATCTTCTACAGAAGTTTCAACTAAGCAAATGACATCAAAACCAAGCAAAAATTAAGATATCTATCTCTTATTTTAGACAGAAGTCCATTTACATTCCAATGTGTGAATGACAAACAAACCTCACATTCTCTGAAGACTTCACTAACTTCAATATGAACAGTATTACCATTCACATATTCCTTTCCATTTTGAGATCTTAATCTTTGATTCATCTCTTGTTTCTTGGACCAACTGTCTTTACCAATCACACTTTCCCTTTTGAAATGTCACCTCATAACAACCACCAGTGCTTACATCCGTCGATAAAGTATGTTTCAATTCTTGAAATGGTTTGTCGACAACACTGTTTTCGCTCATGAAGTTTGCTTGGTAATCTGGCAAGTCTGTTCCAACAATCATCTGTACAAATATCATGACATTGAACATGAAAAACATTTTAACTTAGAAAATTGTTTTCAAACTCTTCCTTATTTACAACCACCTCCCCCCATCCGTGCCCCATAAAGAATCCATTGTTCACACCACTGACCGGTTCATCGCTCACTGCGCTTGTGCCTTTGGCCTCCGTAAAAACCGCATGTTTCGCACGGTAGTCACGTCACCACCTTACCTACGCTACCGGTGTCAATCTGGGCAGGCTACCCCCCTATTCAAACTCCCTCAAATTTTGCCCTTCATCTAGAAAAAAAAAGAAAAAAGAAAAAAAACGTTTTCCCTTCTATGAGAAGATGGTAAAAATCATGGTGGCCTGCTTGTTTTCACTTCTGGCTTTTTTCAGCGAATGATGATTGGTGAGTTATGCTTAGCATTTAGGTGGTGAACCTGATCAAACTGGAAGTCATCGGGCAGATCGAGTGTGTTTGCAATCACACTGTTGATAAGTCCTTCATAGTCTGTCTGGTCTCATTCTCTTTACGAGGGAGTCCACAGAAGATCAGATTACTCCTCTTTAAGCGCCATTCCAGATCGTGAGGAGGCAACCCACTATAACACCGCCTTCCGGCGACTTGAGAGATCAATGTCCTGTACAAAATGGAGGCATATTTTCTGGCCCTTTGCAACATAAAGTTAATGACGACAGGCTGAAAGCATTCGCATCTGACGCGGAAATCCAGCTGCGAGGAAGGCATCATCAAAGATAAAGCTGTCGACAAGATCCAGGTTTGAACACTTTTAAATTCCACTGTAATTAATGAAATCGTCTAGAGCTCATTAAGCATGCAATCGTCTCTTCTGAACTCAATCACCCACCACCCTGAGAGAGAGAGAGAGAGAGAGAGAGAGAGAGAGAGAGAGAGAGAGTTTCAGTTTCATTTTGAACGAGAAGTGTAGCTAGTCCGTGTACGCTGTACCACATCTGTTTCGAGACTGCTCTGTGCACAATTTATAGCTGATAGATAAATAGATTAATGACCTAGATGAGAGGACTTAAGAGACTGTCTCATGGATGTCGCTTAGCAGATGCGTGATGTGAACATTAGCTCAGCACGCTGGTTAAACCTTGGGTGTCTACGTAACATTGTTCCCTGCCACTATCATCATTGTATGAGTGTGTGTGTGTGTGTGTGTGTGTGTGTGTGTGTGTGTGTGTGTGTGTGTGTGTAAATGTGTGAATGTGTGGTGTGTGTGTATATAAATGTGTGTGTGTGTGTGTGTGTGTGTGTGTGTGTGTGTGTGTGTGTGTGTGTGTGTGTGTGTGTGTGTTTGAGTGAGTGAGATTGTGCGCATGTGTGAATATGTGTGTGTGTGTGTGTGTGTGTGTGTGTGTGTGTGTGTGTGTGTGTGTGTGTGTACACACGTGTGCACATGCATGTGTATGTATCTGTGTGCATGATCTGTGGGCTTGCAAGAGCATGCTCCTGCATACCTGCATGCACAAATGTATGTGTACATATATTCTCTTTCCCCCTCTTTCTCTCTTCTTCTTTCTGTATCTCTCCCTCTGCTTGCCCCTCCCTCCTCTCTTACCCCACTTCCACCCCCTCCCATTGTTTCTGTCTGTCTGTCTGTCTGTCTGTCTGTCTGTCTGTCTGTCTGTCTGTCTGTCTCTCTCTCTCTCTCTCTCTCTCTCTCTCTCTCTCTCTCTCTCTCTCTCTCTCTCTCCTCTGCCAGTTTATCGGACACGCTCACTCAACTTTCCTTTCTTCTCTGTATGCCTCTCTTTTTCCAACTCCATTTTGCTTGTATTCCTTGTCATTTCCATTCATTCAACTATGCCCCCCCCTCAACCACACACACACACACACACACACACACTTCCTGTTCCTTTTTAAAGCCATTTGAACTGTATTGAACTGTTTTCAGAAAGTGAGAACGGCAACGTTTGTCTGCAATTTATCAGAGCTGTCCAGCGGCCTTCTTCATGCTTGGGTGGCGATGGGCCTGTACACAGCGTGTAGCCGCCTCAAAATGGGAGTAGGACGAACGTCGCTGGAGCTCTGTAGAGTCTCTGAGTAGGTCCTCCCTGATTATGGCTGAAGGGCTTTTTTTTTCATACATCACACCCCACCCTGTTTTTTTTTTTTTCTCCTCAAGTCTTTATTTGGTGATGGAACAATGGTTAGCTTGCACTTGTTTTCTCCCACTACTAGTCTGTTCATCGTATTATTGTTTGATAAATCAGTGGGAGATTGCATCTCTAAGGATTTCCAACTAACGACTGCACGTTACAATTCTTACCTGTTTTCAGCACTCACGTGACTGATAATGCATGGATTATTAAAACAGCACAGCTGGCCACTCTGACTGTCAACACCTTTTGATCTCCCTTGCATCCTTAAATAGATCCTCAGGCATAAGCTCACAGATCCCCCCATATCTCTAATTCTCTTTATATACTGATTTTAATTACTCAGCAAATTCTTTCTTTATGGCGCTTTCTTATCATTATCTTTTTTTTATATATATACTTTTTTTTACCTTTCACAGGCTGCTTTATGGTTCCTTGGGTTCTGTTTTTTGAACCCTTGGCCGCGAAAATACCACAGAATTATAGGTTGTGGTATATCTCCATTTGATGTCAAAGAGCACAGGTGCAATCACAATCTCACTGACAAGTTCTGATCAAGACGGACATTGATGGTCCCCATACTACTGGTGAAGACCTTTATAATGTAACACCCTAATTTTTCATTCCCTTGTTTTGTTCCAAATACCCCTCCCCCCTCCCCATTTATGATGGCGGGATTGTTAACTTGCAGTTTTTCCTGTACTATAAAATTATCATCTCTCTCTCTCTCTCTCTCTCTCTCTCTCTCTCTCTCTCTTACATATTGAGTATGTACCTTTCACGAAAACATGCTTTTGGCAAATGGTAAAGCAAACAGTTTTACACGAATACTGCATTTGGTCTTATAATCATTATTCCAGTGTTGCTTTTGCTTACCTTATTGTGTATGAGCATACAACATGAGCCATTAAAAAAAAAAAAAAAAAAAAAAAAAAAGAAGCATAACAGACAAGGGAAATAACAACTCCCAAATAAAGAAAACAGTTTGTTACATGTGTTTTGATCGAACTTTCGTCAAAGGAATCTTGATCGTGTCTATAATGGCAGCTTGCTCAAGGGATTTCATAAAGAGGTTCCATTTTTGATAGGTCTCCAGGCTGAGCTTCAAGCCTGGACTCCGATACCAGTGATCGTAACACATATTCCAGTATAATGCCTTTTCATACGTGTAGCATCTTTCGCCAATGTGAACCTGTGTAAAGACAAGCAGTGTTAAGGAAAAGGGTACAAGGCTAAGAGTCTAAAAGCCCACCTAGTGTAGCTAGCTCTTCCCCCACCTAGGCGAGCTCTTCCCCCCACCTAGGCTGGTTCTTCCCCCTCACCTAGGCTAGTTCTTCCCACACCTAGGCTAGCTCTACCCCCACCTAGGCTAGCTCTTCCTACACCTAGTCTAGATCCTCCCATACCTAGGCTAGCTCTTCCCCTACCTAGGCTAGCTCTTTCCCCACCTAGGCTAGCTCTTCTTCCCCCACCTAGGCTAGCTCTTCCCCCACCTAGACTAGATCTTCCTCCACCTAGGTTTGTTCTTCCCCCCCCACATAGACTAGCTCTCCCCACCAAGGTTAGCAACCACCCCCCCACCCCCGTGTTAGTTCTTCCCTCACCTAGGCTAACTGTTCCAACACCTAGGCTAGATCTTCTATTTTCCCCACCTGCATTGCATTACTTCTTCCCCGACCTAGGCTAGCTGTTCCCCAAACTAGGTGAGCTTCCCCCACCAGGCTAGCTCATCCCCATATCCACCCACTCCACCTGCTCCGACTGACCCCAGGAAATAATTATCTAGTTATCTAGCTAGTTACCTAGCCACACACACACACACACACACACACACACACACACACACACACACACACACACACACTGACGCACACACAAATCGAGATATGGCGTGTGTGTGTGTGTGTGTGTGTGTGTGTGTGTGTGTGTGTGTGTGCGTGCGTGTGTGTGTGTGTGTGTGTGTGTGTGTGTGTGTGTGTGCACGCGCGCGCTAACTCAATTCCCGCATGAACAGTCGGGAACATCGGTAAGCCATTTTCAAACTGAAGATTTCACCTTGTGTCCTCTTAATAGAGGATGCTATGATTTCACCTTGTGTCCTCTTAATAGAGGATGCTATGGCTCCTCTAAGAGAGAGAGAGAGAGAGAGAGAGAGAGAGAGAGAGAGTTGACACTTGACACTTGACGCGCGTGTTAAACGCTGCGCCGTTTATTGTGGGGCCATCGGTGTGTACACAAGGAGTTTGCAGCGTCAATTTCAATTTATAGAAACAATATATATATATATATATATATATATATATATATATATATATATACGCATATACACACATACATACTCATATACATAAATAAAAGCACCACTCGACAAACCAGGACAAAGTATAACAATAATGTTACTATTAACTTCAGCGTCAAACATATATCGGTTTAATCATAGAATCTGTTCATTTCGATCAAAACCAACATGTCGACATATAAAGCTCTAAATATGTATATATTGTGTTCTTTCTCTTTGTCCTGTTTCTTTTAATCTACCTTCCGCGCTTTATATACCCCTATCGTTAATCATAACTAATCATTCATACATATTTAAAAGCATCTGTTTGAATATCTTATTGTTATCAAAATATTTCCATCGAAATCATCTCAGTTTACATCTCAACCATGCTTCTACTATCCTAAACTTTCGTCCCTGTTCTTTATATTTAGCTGCGTAGCCCTAGATGTCAGATTTTATAATAGATCATACACAAAATCTGAATTCAATTCATGCGCATATATATTCAAACATGCACACATCTATATTCGAACATACTCGCATATATAAATCAGTTTATACAAACATTGCTCCACATTGCATAACCAGTCTTCACAATCTGTTAGTAATAATACAATATCTTCTTCATAGTATGATTGTATAATCGTGTTACATACTGCATGTGTATTTTTAACTGATAATCCTGTCTGTCCCACACTATGCATTCCTTTTCTCTGTGCACGCACCTCTTATTTAATGCCGCCCCTGTTGACCTGTGTAACCCCCATATCATAGTTCAGCGCCGTTTACATTTTCCCGATTCAAGATGGCGTGTATCCATGCGTTCTCTGTTTATATATTGCAACTTTGTAATTCGTGTGCACTCATGATTCACTGGATTTATTTGTATAATGATTTGAATTGGGTTTCTTTGTCTTCTTGATACAGGTTGGTACATTTTCCTATTTTCCGTTTGCTTGTGTGATGTTGATTAATATTTGTTGTTCCGTTCCACTTTAAACTTGCTCTCGTCTTCCTTACTTTCTCGTTGGTTACATTGGACAAGTGGATTATACCCCTACTATCGATCAATAGCAATTGGACACTATTTCCAGGTAGTTGTTTTAGCCTCGAACAATAATTAAAAACATGCGTTATGTAGTGATATTTCTACTTGGGACAGGGTCCCTTCGAGTAAGCGGGAGACCGTACTTGTGTTCAGCCAATTAAACTAGATCTGTGTGTTTTGAGACGAGTGCACAAATTCAGGCCGACCGGGCCGCGCGCGGCTCACACGTCTCGCGAAGGAGAAAGCCGCACGCCGCGCGGTGTCGGCGTGACCTTTGCTGATCTCTCTTTAGCCATTGAGTGACTGACCCCCCCCCCCCCCCCCCCCAAAATGTGTTCTTTGAACGCATGCGTCACAATAGCTATATTTAGCTGCAATATGTAGAACACATAAATTAGTGCTAAAATAGTGTGTCGCTCTACACAAAACTGGTTAGTATTCATAATTGATCACCTCAATTGCTTATCTATCCTGAATATACAGTATCCAATTTGCAGCACATTTAACAGCAATCTAATCCTGTTTTATTCCATTTTTGTTGCTTCATCATCCCTTCCCTACTACTTATACGTGTTGTGTGATAAATTTTCTCTCCCTATCATACAGAAAATTCTTTCTGTCTCTCCCTTCTTTCTAATTTCCGTATATATTGATTAACAAGTCAGGTTCTATCTCTTGGATCACATTGCCAGCCCTTGAGTTTCAATTCTTATAATTGTTTTTCTCTGGATTTGAGGGCATAAAAGATGTACATAGCTACATCTTGTATGATTTCTGTGTTTTTGTTTTGTAGAATATTACCTAATCTAACCGTGTTCAGATTATTAAAATGTTTGGTTATGTATTTCATTCTTAATTGATTATAGTTTGGACATGCAGTTAAAAAAAATGCATTTCTGTTTCATCTACAGGACAAAGGGGCAGGATACAATCCCCAAACCATCAGTGTATTTCCTATTGATATGTAATTCATTTATTCCTAGTCTCATTTTTGTTAAGGCTTTCCTGAATTTAGTTATAGTAATTTCATGTAGATATTACTCTGTTTGGTGCAAGGTTTTGAAAGTGTAGTATGTTGTAAATCTCTCACTACTTGTTATTTTCTCATGCCAAGTTTGTTTATAACAATCTATAATTCTTTGTTTTAAACTCCTTTATGAAACTATGTTCATTGCTTACCCCTTCATTTGTCCATACCTCTGAGAAACCATACCTATCTAGACATCCTTTTATTCCTAGAGCCCAGTTTTGTGTTTTGGATACTTTCTGTTTTTTCTCTTTCATATGCTTGTTTGGGAATCCTATCAGGTGACAGATTTACTAACTGGAGCCAGTATCTAATTGCTTTTATTGTACTATCTATATATAATGGGTATCTGCCTAACTCTCCATACACTAGATTATTTGGTGTTTTCTTCCCTACCCCTAAATATTTTTTACATGCAAGTAGATGTACATTTTCTACTGCTGAGTACGTAGTTAATCCCCATACCTCAGCTGCATATAGTAATAGTGGTTTGATTTGGGTATCAAATAATTTAAAATAGATGTTCATGTGTCCACATGTCCTAAACTGTACATAGTTTTCATTATTTCAATCACCTTACCTTTAGCTCTACCTGCATATTCTGATAGGGAGATATCCGCCGAGAGTTTAGTTGTCAATGTATAACCCAAATATTTATAACTATTTACAACTTCTATTTCTTCACCTTTATATAGTACCATTTTTCTGCTCTTCCTAAGTATCCTCCTTTCCTGAATACCATGACTTTTGTTTTTTGTAGATTTACTGTTAGGCCTATTTGATGATAGGTCTCTTGGAGATTTTTTGAGTTGATTTTGTAATCCTGATGGGGTTATCGATATTAGTGCTATGTCATCAGCAAAGAGTAGTATGAATAGTTCCTCAGTTCCTGGTAGAAATTGATAACCATGTCTTCCTCTCAATGTTACCTTCTCTGCCACTTCTGTTATCAAAAGGAAAAAAATTAAAGGAGAGAGTCAGCACCCTTTTTTCAATCCTTGAGGACAATAAAAAAAAATTCTGACAGTTTCATTTCCATGTCTCACACATGCCTGTACTGTTCTGTACATTCCTTTTAACATGTTTTTAACATTTTAGTAGATATTTTATGTTTCTTTAGGATTTCCCACAGCTTATCCCTGTTGACTGTGTCGAACGCTTTTTGATAGTCAATGAATGCTACATATAATTTACTTCTTCTTCTGCCATATAAGCAGTTACTTATCATAGATACCAGAGTGTAAATATGGTCTATGGTAGAGAATTTTTTTTTTCTAAATCCTGCTTGCTTTTTGCTTATTTTACTCTCTTCCTCTGCCCAATTGTATAGTCTTCTATTTATTATAGATGTGAGATTTTACTTAAGATACATAATAGGGAAATACCTCTATAATTTCCTGGGATTTGTTTATCACCTTTCTTGAAAAGAGGCACTATTACAGCTTTTGTCCATTCTGTGGAAAATAACTATCTTGGAATATTTTATTAAATAATTTTATTAAGTATGGAGTTATGTGTTGTTCTGTGGTCTTGAAAAATTCAGGTGGTATTCCATCTAGTCCAGATGCTTTACCTTTTTTCAATTTCTTTATTGCTAGACTTATTTCAGTATTAGTTATCTCTTCATCTAATTCTTGTATATGGAGGATTTCCTCTTCTTCCTCAATGTTATGTTGCACCCTTTCATTGTTGTCTTCCACTTCAGGTATTTGTGGGTTTAGAACACTCTCGAAATGTTCTCGCCATTGTGTAATACTTATTGATGGTAATGTAATATTTTCTTTTTAGTGCTTTTTATAATGTTCCAAAACATCTTACTATCATTTTGGTTTTGTATGAGTGTCTCGTATGTTTGTTGTTTATTATATTTTTTTTTTCTTCTCTCTGATTGTTTCTTTATATATTGTTCTTTTGTAGGTATATAACTTATTTTTTCTTCATATAAAGTTTGTTTTTTGATTTATTGGTATGTGTCAATGTACATAATGCGTGTCTGGCATCTATCTTCTTGTCTTTACATTCCTGATCATACCATCCATTTGTTGTTTTGATATCCCCTCCTATACTTATATTTACATACATACATTTACCAGCCTCTTTTAATAGTTTATTGAAGTTTTCTATACTTAAATCTATATCAGTGTCTATCCCCTCTGTAATCTGTTCTAGTAATGTATTAGATCTCTCAGTTTCCATTTGCTGTAAATATTCTTGTTATTTTTTGCGGGGTCCCATCTATTTTCTTTACAAATTTTCTCCTAACTTTGTCTTCCTGGGGGTCTGGCAATGTGCTCTGTATTACCATGTTAATTGGCATATGATGAGATTCAATTCTTTTATCAATAACACAGTTTTTTTACATTACCAAGCAACTCAAATAGAAATACATAATAATCGATTGTACTATTCCCCCTTTCAGAATAGAAGGGGTATGCACCGTCAAAGTTCTCTGCAATGAGTCCATTTAGTGGAGTTAATTTAAATGTTGTACAAACTTCTATTAATTTTTTTTTTCCCGAAACCATTTATAAAAGAGTCCATTGACCTTTGTGCACACACGTCCTGATCATTGTTCAAAGTGTCATTATCATCATTTCACACAGACCCCACTCCCCTATACGTGAATTGAAGTCTCCTCTCCAATAATAGAAAAAGTCATTTTGTTGCTCTATTTGTGATAATAAATATTGCTCTAATAGTTCTAAGGTACATATATAGTCCTTATCAGAATAGAAACGACTATCTACTGGGTGTATATATATATATATATATATATATATATATATATATATATATATATATATATATATATATATATATATCCCACCCAAAAAACATAATATCCTTCCCACAATGTAACAGATTTTCTGATATACGTATACATAATACATTTTTTATCCCCGTGTTTATTAACTGAACATAGTCAGACATTTCTTTTTTAATTAACATAACACCCCCCCCCCCCCCCCCCCTGAAGGCCTGCCCATCTTAGTAAATTTCACAGCTGGACAATGGATATGTAAAAAATCTGAGCACTTTATTTCAAAATCAAATGACTCTAATGTAAAAGTTTTGCTTAGACAGCAAATATCAAATGACATAATATATTCTAAAAAATCTGGGTCAGTCATTTTCTCATCAGCATTCCAGCAACCAAAATACAACTTTCTCTTGCCATCTTTAGTTTCATCCTTACTCAAAATTCCACTTTCATCCTCGTTCTCATTTTCACTCTCTCTTGTTTCATTCATTTTCTCATTTTTACTGTGTGTTGTCTCACATTTCCATCTTCTTTAGCACTGTCATTTAGTTTTTCTCTGTGTGTTGACCTCTAGTGACATTATGCCTTGGACTTTGTGTGTGACCTTGGCCTAATTCTCATATTTTCTCCTTTTCTTTTCTTCCCTTCCGGTCTTTCTTCATTGGTTGTGAATGTGTGTAACCAGGTGAGTGTGTATAGCTTGATTGTTTGTTTGTTGCTCTTGAAGTGTTTGTATGAGATCTTAATACTTGTTTTCCTGATGTATGTTGTTTGGATTTGGTTTCCCCCCCCCATTTTTTGATTTTCTTCCTTCCTCACTAACAGAATGTACCATGCCTTGTGTAAGTATGGTTTCTCAATTGTAGATTGTCGTGTACTGGATGGTTGACGTACACTTATCTTGCTGTCTTTCTTAGTCATATCATCTTTTCCTTTATCGGTGATTTGTATGTTAAGCTATTGTCCGTCTTTCCCTTCTCTCTAAATGTGAGTAGGTCATACTGCGGATGAGATTTAGTCGGAGATTGTGTCTCAAGCTCTGTCTCGGTCATGCATGCCGTGCTTGTCCCTAAGCTAACTCCTTGAATGCTCCAGATGCTGTCCAAATGATCACTATGTTTGTCCTGCGTGCAAGCCAGTGTGTGTTCTAGGAGCTGTGAGGGCATGTGATTGGGGCTGCCTTGACTTAATTCTGGGGGTGAAGAAAAGCCTGCATTTTGGTGTACACTAACATCAGTGTTGTTTGCCTCATGTGTTGTCCCCATCTCATATTTTTCCTGCCACACTCCTTTTTGCCCTTACACTTACTGTCTCGTTTTTCCTGTTTTCCCCTCACCATTCACTCTTCCTTTCCTTTCACTCACTCTCTTCCTTCAACTCATCACTTACTCTCTGTTTCTCAAACCTGTTTTTCTTGATTTTCTGTTCCACTCTGTCTCTCTTCGTCCATAAAATCTGCCCCGATCGACAAAAACTCAAGATCACTGCCCCCTTCATTTCCTTCTACACTTCCATAACTCTCAACTCATTTTCTCCCCCATTCACTCCTTTCGCTTTTTTTTTCCTTACCCATCACCTCTTCCACCTGTTCTTTTCACTCTGTTTCTGTCTTCCTCTCTTTCTTTCCTCCAATATTCTCCTTTTCTCTCGTCCCTCTCCTCTCACTCTCATCCTCCCGTCATCAAAGTTTCCATCACCACTTGTACTGTAATATCTTTCATTCCCTCCTCTCTGTACCCATTGTCCATTTGTGCCAAATTGTTTCCTGGAAGTATTCTCATATCTGTAGTCTTCGTGCTGCTGGTGCTGTCTGAACTGTTCATGTTGACTGCCATACTGTTCTGCTCGTGGTCGTGTATTCCTCTATTACATATTTCCCCCCCCCCCCCCCCCCCACACATAGTACCCCGACTTGCCTTGTGCCCTCAGATCACGTAGTTGGTCAGCTTGGCGTTTCGTCCTCTCTTGTGACACTCGTATGCCTTCCTTCTTCATCTTCTCGCGCGCCTCTCGGTTCTGAAGAATCTTCATGGCATCTCCCCACCTGAGGAAACGCACGATCACAGGTCTGGGTCTCTCTGCTGAAGGGTCTGGTTTGCCTAGCCTATGTGCGCGTTCTATTGCGTCGTCAGCCCATGTCTCTCTTCTTCCATGTATTTATCTAGGGTCTCTCTGATCACCTCATCACATCTCTCTCTCTCTCTCTTGCTATCATCTGGGTTCTCTTTGATACCAAAAAACTTTAAATTATTCCGTCTGGAATAACTTTCGATTCGATCCATTTCTTCCTCCATTTTGGTCAATCTGCGTGCCATATAGTCCTGTGTTGCCCCTAAATGCCTTACTGCTGTTTTTGTTTTCTTTGTATATCCTGCTTAGTGTCTTGAACATCCTTGCATAATTTGTTCAGTGTGTCCGCCATATCTGATTGCTTTTGTTCCATCTTGTTGATAGTAGTGGTTTGTGACTTGAAGGAGTCAGTGAGTGTCATTATTGCCGTAAAAGAGTTGTGTCATCTTGGTGTCTATCTTCGTGTCTAAGTTGTTGAATTTCGCTTCCATCTTGTCTTCTAGCTTCTTATTTTCGTGTTCTATTTTCTCGTTTATGTTCATATTTGATCCTGGGCCTGGGTTGGTCTCCACATCATTGGATAAGGATAGTCGTCTGCGCACACAGGCCAAGTGGAGAGCGAGAAGTATAACCACTAATGGAGACAGACTGTTCCCTAACTGTATCTGTGGTGTTGTGTAGACCGTACCTTTCATGTCTGTCCAACAGAGTTCTCTGTCTGTCGTGCCCTTCCCTATCTCTGTCCATCTTGATGTTGAGGTTTCCAGAGGTATGAACACTGGCCCACTTTCGTTACTCTCCATACAGTCGCTGGTTGAACCGTTTGCACTGCTTGCGATTGCGTCAAAGTACCGAAGCTCAGAACATTTCCACCGAACCTGCCATAGACCTCGACACCAAATGCCACTCTTGTCGTATCACGAGCACACGCTAGTGTCAGTGCATACCCCCACAGAAGGACAAACCATATCAACACATCTACCACTCCGGCCACTTCACCCCCGTCCGCCATCTTTCTTTCTCTTCCCCTTCCTTCTACTGGCTAGCGAAGCACAGAAGGAACCGATTCTAGCACGGCAGATGCACAAATCCACCATAACTAAGTAGATCCACTTCTTTAAATACTTCGTATCACTTTCTATACGCTTTGGTATCCTCAGCCTTCTGTAAGTCCACACTAACATCAAAATATAACGGAACTCCAGACACTCACTGGCTATCCTCCACATGTTGCTGTGAACTCAGAGAGAGAGAGAGAGAGAGAGAGAGAGAGAGAGAGAGAGAGAGAGAGAGAGAGAGAGAGAGAGAAGCTTGGTCTGAGAAGCTTGTAGTCGATTCTGAACATAATCAACTACTGATTGATATAGGCCTACAGGTTAAACACACCACCACCAGCTTTCCAATCACTGACACCCTAAAATTGGCAAATGTAAATAAGAGCATTGAAACAAAGGTGTAGGTCAAAAAAATTGACAATGGTGTTTTGACAGCAATGTTTTTTTTTTTTTTTCATATAACTGAAAACTTCACAACTGCATTAAGCATACTGATGCAATAATCCATTTTTCGTCAGAAATATTTCACGCATTTATATCAAAGAGTGGCCATTAAACGTGATAAAGATGATAACGGGCAACAAAGGAATTAAACGTGATAAAGATGATAATGGGCCCAGTGGCCATTAAACGTGATAAAGGTGATAACGGGACACAGCGGCCATTAAACGTGATAAAGATGATAACGGGACACAGTGGGCAATAAACGTGATAAAGATGATAACGGGACACAGCGGCCATTAAACGTGATAAAGGTGATAACGGGACACAGTGGCCATTAAACGTGATAAAGATGATAATGGGACACAGTGGGCAATAAACGTGATAAAGATGAAAACGGGCCAAGAACAACTGGCTGGAATCAAGCTTTAAAGGGGAAAAGTGCTCCCATTATAGCCAGTTAAATCAAGAATATGTTTTAGAATAATTTTGGGTAAAAAAAAAAAAAAAAAAAAAAAAAAACAAAAAAAAAAAAAACATGCAAAACGCAAGTCTATGTTTTCTTCATTCTTATGCACATAGCTCTAGGGGACTGAAGGAAACGTGTTTCAAAAACTTGTTGACTTGCCACATATCTTTTTTGTTCTCTGCAGTTCCCAGCTCTCTTACACGTTCACCTGTTTGTCACACAGCAACAAGAGGTACCAAAGAGTTCTGAACATGCTCATCACTCACTACAACGCCCAATTAGAGGAGATAAGTGATCGTTCGTTCTTCGTTTTCAATGCCTTGCGTGTTGTGTGTCTTGCCTGAAGAAGACAAACATGGAAATGTGTGGTGTTTTATTCTGTAGTTTGTTTGTGCATGTTGTGCGTCTCACCTGAAGAAGACCAAACAGGTGGAAAGGTGTGGTGTTTTGTCCTGTAGTGTGTTTGTGTCTCTTTCGTTCAGCGGTACAGTCATTCTTTTTTTTTCTTTGAAGTTTGTTTCAATTTCCACCCACAGTCACCTCCCTTTCAAACAGAAACTTTGATGACATGCTGCCACGCCAGTTTTCTGTGGAGTGCTGATGATGAAATTACCAGAATTTTCTAGCTTTTGCATAAATATCTGAACAATTGGAATACAAGCCAGCCTCCCCCCCCCTTCCCATCCCCCATCCCCCGACAACATGACCTTTCTCCAACATAACGCTATACATGATAAAAAAAAAGACTGATTCACATCTAAAGATGGTTCGTGGATTTATATCAATACTCCTGGAAACCGATCGCGTTGTTTTGGCGCCAGACACCTAGAACAGATCTAGTGCTGAAATGGGCGGTAAGTGGCAGGCATTTGAAGTATAGGAGAGTTTCATTTCCAGTTCATCTTAATAACAGAAAGAAAAGGCGTGTCACGCAGCATCGAGTACGTACTGGTGTCAACACTGCAAAAAAACAGTAACTTGCATGAATTTTTCAGTAGATATATCCTTGTAAGACATGCTGTTACATTACCAAAACATATTTTTGTACTGCCATATTGGGATACGGTGGATCTTTATTGGAAAAGCCATTCTAACAGTGTCCTGAAGAGCAGTCGAGAGCCTTGGAAGATTGCGTGTTGACTCCTTAAAAGACGCAGAGATGGGTGACATTTTCTTTTTTTTTTTTTGCAAATGGCGGAAGAAAGCCTGCAGATAGTACTCCAGAGTTGTCTCCCTGGCACATACAAAGTGTGATGGCTGTGGTGCATACTGATCCGGAATCTCCTCTGGCCTTTTAAACTCAGCAATATCTACACCACCAAAGTGGAATCATTTGGGAGCCAAACTGACAAATACGTGAGGAAATGGTTTGTTGTCACACCTGGTCTCCTTGACATTTCCCCACCCCAGCCCCCACCCCCCCCCCCACCCCACCCCCCTCTTTTTGTCGCCAGGCAAAACTGATGCTATCCCCGGAATCCATTTTTGAGGAGAGCAAGACAGGAAAGACAAGATTACTAAGAAGAAGAAGAAGCAGAAGAGAAGAAGAAGATGATGATGATGATGGTGATGACGATGATGATGATGAAGAGCAAGAAGAAGAAGAGAAGAAGAAGAAGAAGAAGAAGAAGAAGAAAATGTTTGATCACAGGCAAAAGGGAAAGCAAAGAGACATGACAAGACAGGAGTTGAAGAAAGAAGAGACAGGGAATCCTGTGAGTAGTGTGCACAAGCCTGAAAGGGGAAAAAAAGGTCTTTGTGGGCAAAATACGCTCAACTTTAGTCAGCTTAAGAAGAAGATGCCATGATGCAGCTTTAAGAATCAACTTCATCCTGAGATCTGTATGGAACCTTCTGTTCCTAGAGGCTGGTCAAGTACAGCATCTCAGATGATACTGCATGTCCACTACTGGTCAAATACAGCATATCAGATGACACTGCGTGTCCACTACTGGTCAAATACAGCATCTCAGATGACACCTCGTGTCCACTACTGGTCAAATACAGCATATCAGATGACACTGCGTGTCCACTGCTGGTCAAATACAGCATACAAGATGACACTGTGTGTCCACTACTGATCAAATGCAGCGTATCAGATTACAGCACGTGTCCACTACTGGTCAAATACAGCATATCAGATGACACCGCGTGTCCACTACTGGTCAAATACAGCACCTTAGATGATGCTGCGTGTCCACTATTGGTCAAATACAGCATATCAGATGACACCGTGTGTCCACTACTAGTCAAATACAGCATACCAGATGACACTGTGTGTCCACTACTGGTCAAATGCAGCGTATCAGATTACAGCACGTGTCCACTACTGGTCAAATACAGCATATCAGATGACACTGCATGTCCACTACTGGTCAAATACAGCATCTTAGATGATGCTGCGTGTCCACTACTGGTCAAATGCAGCATCACGGATGCCATCGCGTGTTTAGGGCAAAGAAACAGATGCCCTGGGTTCATGCAAAAACAGCCCAACTCCAGGACAGGTACACACAAAGACGACACGAACTGCTTCAGAAACCTCAGAGAACTACGTAAGGGACACAGGGAGATTCTAAAGAGAAAGTAGAGCACACACGCTTCAGACAGAAAAAATGAAAAATGCATAGGGGAATGAGGATTGAAAGGAGGAAAGGGTTGAGGTGGGGGGGTGGGGGGGGGGTGGGGGGTGGGGGGGAGGGCACAGAAAAGGATAATTTCACATTTTTACTCTCCGAATATTTGAATACCCCTTCTTGATGGAAACGCAGTGCGTGTGTGGATGAGTGAGCGACAGTGAATCCCATAGGTGTGTGTGTGTGTGTGTGTGTGTGTGTGTGTGTGTGTGTGTGTGTGTGTGTGTGTGTGTATGTATGTGTGTGTGTGTGTGTGTGTGTGTGTGTGTGTGTGAGAGAGAGAGAGAGAGAGAGAGAGAGAGAGAGAGAGAGAGAGAGAGAGAGAGACTCTGTGTGTGTGTGTGTGTGTGTGTGTGTGTGTGTGTGTGTGTGTGTGATTTTACAATATAGTGTGTGTATGAATGTCAATCCGTTTTAAGGTGGGGTTTTTTTTTGTATGTAATGAATATATTTATCAGTGATTGTATGTCCGGTACAGTCGTGTTTGTGTGATCACGTTCAAGTAAGGTTTCCAGCCGAGCGTCTAGATATCTCGCTGCCTTGCCCAGTGGTCAGTAGTGATCTGTACAAGACGTTGACCCTGGAGAAGGTTCTCCCACTGCTGGGGTACACAGGTGACGTAAAGTCAGAGTGTTTGTTTGTTTGTTTGTTACTTTAACCTATTTTATATAGTTTCTAATGCGGGCTTATGAAGAAGCAATGAAAATGAAACTGGGTTTCAAACATCATCTTGCTTTATCCAATCCTTGTGCAATTCACAAAACCTGATGGGTTTTTTTTTTTTCTACGTCTTATTCAAGACTTTACGTCTCTATATATACTTCTTATGCATCTATATAATTTTCCGTTGATTCTACGTTTAAAAGCACAGGCCACACCAATTATACAGAAATGGAACCGAGCTTGTGTTTACTGCAACATACAGCTTTTGCTTATTTGCAAATTGTTTTGCAAATAGTCAGCTGTTTTTCTGAAGGGACGGTCACTATAGTCAGCTGTTTTTGAAGGGC
>JADBJO010027163.1:0-21648 GCA_016801955.1 Conus betulinus
ACTCATATCCACATCGACGGACTTACAGGTTTAGGATGGCTAGTGAAAGTGTGTAATGTATGTCACTGCTCATTATTATGTAGCAGACAAACAGATAGGGTGATATGCATTATTGCTTAGTGTTGCTGGGGTGCATGATGTAAAATTGCTTTATGCAAACTTCAGTGAGAGTGCATGCTAGATGTTATGTCAGGAAGAACGTGCGTTACAGTTTGAAATGCATTGATGTCTCTGGTCTGTAAGCACATTTTTGGCACAAAAAGGGCACCTGTTTTAGGGGATTTTTGCACGGACACAGGTGACAAGAGAGAAAGAGAGAGAGAGAGAGAGAGAGTTAGAGAGGGAGGTATGAATAGAGAGGAAGGGAGGGGTGGAAACAGGGATGGGGGTAAAGGGAGAAGAGGATCATTATTTCAAACACATGGTTGACGCATGTGAGGGAGAAGACACAGAGAGAGAGAGAGAGAGAGAGAAGAGCATGAGAGAGTGAGAGAGAGAGAGGGAAAGAGTGAGAGAGAGAGAAGAGCATGAGAGAGATAGAGAGAGAGAGAGGGAAAGAGTGAGAGAGTGCACAGATGATGTAGAATGTTGTTTGATCTGTAGTTCTAATTATTGTCATGACACATGATGTAGAATGTTGTTGATCTGTTCTAATTATTGTCATGACACAGATGATGTAGAATGTTGTTGATCTGTTCTAATTATTGTCATGACACAGATGATGCAGAATGTTGTTGATCTGTTCTAATTATTGTCATGACACAGATGATGCAGAATGTTTTTGATCTGTTCTAATTATTGTCATACAGAGATTGATGTATAGGACGTTGTTGATCTGCAGTTCTAATTATTGTCATGACACAGATGATGTGTAGAATGTTTTCACTGTAGTCATGACAGAGCGACATGTATGGCATGTTGTAGATCTCTATCTCCAATTTTTGTGTTGCCATGGTGACAGGCATTTTGCATGAAGATGGTAGCTGAGGAGTATGTGACCAGAGCTTTACAACTGGTCTACTCCAGTTTAGACAGGACGGTTGCTGACCGGCGCTTTGCATCAGAAGGTCAGTATCCACAAATAGTTATTATTTTGGTAACAGTAATTGGTTTGGTCAGGTATGATGGAAGATGTCTTTTGCAAATCATGATCAATTGTCAGTCAATATTTTCAAAGAATCACAAGCTGCGTTCATTGCAGCTTGAAGCTCCTTGCCATCTTAGAACCTTTTAAGAAGGCAGTTGGAATCCCATGAAAATTCCAGAAATGGTAAAATCTGTTAGTAATTCTCCATGGAAAACCTTTGAAAACCAAGCAGCTGCACACAAAATACATTTCTAACAAAAAAAGCAACTAGACTTTGTGTGTGTGTTTTAAATGAAAATGGGCAACATTGTCAAAATTCTAGCTGTTGAAATCACAGAGAGATGTATGGTCTGTTAGAAATCAAGTTAGACACTTTTGAGGTGAACCAAAGGAGGTGATTTTAACTCTGCCCCTTCAGGAATTTCAGAACCACGTTTCTGCTTGTGTGGTTAAGTCCTTGACAGTTTGGACTGGTGATGTGCGACAATGCCTAGGTAGTACTGTGTTTTCCAGCTATCTGTAGTGGGGTCAAACTGGGGATGGTGACAGGTGGAGTGAGAACACAGACAGCAAATGTGTTCGCCTCAGATGTAAAAAAGAGTTTTCGTATCGGACCGAAGACATGGGCGCCCTTGCCTGTTTTGCGGAAAGGGATAAAAAAACAAAACTGGCAGCAATTTTATTCAGTCTCTCTTTTGGAAAGAAACTCTTAGAAGAGCTTGACAGCAGAAAATCCACAGAGAAGAACCCCCCTGGAACAAGCGTTTTGGTGCTGAAGACCTTACACTCTAAGGGGGCCACGCCATATCCTGATCATGACCTCTAGATGCCCTTCTGCTGTTGGGATTATCTCTCCTGGTACTGCTGGATTCTTCTTCTTCGGCATTCAAACGCACTTTATCATAGTCAGATTTTTCGTTCCGTTATCCTGATGAAGCTTCTTCATCTTCTAACATTTCACTCGCCTTAGCAAGATAATCAACACACTTCATGCCACACACTTCAGGATCAGAAGTAGTTTTTCCTGATGCCTTTTGAAACAACTCGGCCCACAAGGCCACGAAAGGCAGAGTGGGGCCTGTTTACCACAGTTGGGCCGCCCTCCCACCCCCTCCCCTTACTATGATGCATTGCAGCATGGATTGGCTAACTTCCCAGATCCAAGTTGTCTGGAAGCAATATTCTATATTGAATTACTAGTTGAGTATGTCAGATGTACTGACATGTTTTTAACAACACTTACTTAGTCTTTTACTGAAAAGCATTTTTGCTGCTCATTTAGCACACACATATCATCATTATGCCACCCTTGAATTTACAAATGAATCTCCATGATTTTGTCGTGAGAATTGTATCAACCAAAACAAGTGAAGACTGTATTTTCAATGTTCATGTACATAACTGAATGCTTTATGGATGTTGCTTCTTCATCATCATCGTCATCGTCATCATCATCATCATCACCATCACTACCAAACTGTCAAACTGTTTCAGAGTGGTACACCTTCGCGCAGAGCGTGATGAAGTCGGACCAGGAGGAGAGAAGAACGGTGCAGAGGGTGCGCTGGAGGCCAGTACGTCTGTCATGCAGGATCTGGACTTCCTGCAGTCACGAGCCAAGGCTGTGAGTGTGGGGAAGTTTCTGGACATTCTCTACAGAAGGCACCCCCCAAAGCACCAGCCACAGCTTTTGAAGAAGGTGAGAAACATTTTGGATTGTAGACTTCTCTTTTGCCGTCCCCCCCTCCTCCCCTCCCCTCCCCAGCTGTGGGTTACTCTTTTTGAACCAAGTTAGACTGATTGTTGCCAAGTGACACATCATGTTTAGATGTGTACCACTACCAGACTGATTGACTGTTGTCAAGTGACACATGTTTTGATGTGTACCAGACTGACTGTTGCCAAGTGACACATCATGTTTTGATGTGTACCAAACTGATTGACTGTTGCCAAGTGATACATCATGTTTTGATGTGTACCAGACTGACTGTTGCCAAGTGACACATCATATGTTTTTTTGATGTGTACCAGACTGATGACTGTAGCCAAGTGATACATCATGTTTTGATTGTTTTAGTTTTGATCACGGTTGCAATACTTACCTTTACATCATCAGCTGCAGTGTAAACTATTACCAGTGAATTTAATCTGTGGCTTCCTTTATTTCTCTTGGTAGCCTTCTTTTACATGGACCTGATTGTCAGTCTCTCTGTGCATTTATTTTTTTGTTGTTTTTAATGTATGACATTTTTTTTCTTTTGCTAAGAATGTTTTTTCATAGACCACCTAATATGCCACATGCGTGCTGGTGATCTACTCATTTTTGAGTGAACCAGTATTTTAGGAAGAACAGAAGAATACTACAGCATAATCACAACAGATCCATCTAAACATAACAGTAAACATATCAGTTGCCTCAGGATAATCACAGCAAATTCATTTAAATGAAATACAATGGGCATTGAATCAGGTTGGCACAGAATAATCGAAATTTGCTTTGGAACTTGATGTTACTTGAAACAAAGAAAGAAAAGAAAGAAAGAAAGAAGAAAAAGAAAACCTCACCAAACCAACAAAGGAGTGTCTTAAATTATAGTTTTTTTCTCCTGGCATATTACAGATTACTGTGAGATTTGGTGTTTTGTTGTTTTTCATTGTTTTTCATAATCATGGGTAACAAAATCAATTAATTTCTGTTCATATTTTTGTTACATGGATAACAGAATACATTTGCGTCATTATTTGTGGAAAGTGGCATCTAACCCAGATTCACTGCGGTCACAAAGCAGATAAAAAAAAAGCTGCAAAGGCAAATCTACTTGCAAAGTGAGACGACTGGAAGCGGAAATCTAAACAAATCTTAAATAAAAATTTTAGAGAACCGCCAAAAGAAGTGTGGAAAAACGAATCACAGGACTAAACACGACATGCTTCGACCCCTTAGGTCTTCTTCAGGCAAGATACAAAAGTACAACGAAAAGGAACGAGCAATCACTTATCTTCAATCACTTCAGCTGAAGTGATTGATTTGTCCTTTTTTTTTTTTTTTTTTTTTTTCGGTTTGCCAACATTCATTTTAAGATTTTCAAGGCAAAGGCTATCATGTGGAAGTTCTCTGGCAGAAAATTGTGTCGCACTCATTTGAAGAACTTTTTTTTTTTTTTTAAATGATTTCTGAACTCATAGATGATAAGTTTGTGAGAGACAGCAGGGGAGAAAACTCATACTAGTGAGCGAGTTGAATAGGTAAGATGACACTGGACACCTTTTTGTGGTGCTTTGGCCTCTGTCTACTGATCAGCTTAGGAAGCAGGGTAAAGGTTAACCTGTGTCTTCCATGACCCAGTGACTCAATAAAAACATATCTTATGAACGGTTAGAGCTATGCTCACGAAACCTTAGAGTTTGTCAACAATCTTAATAGCCGATGGTCACAGAAATTTCATGAATAGGCACAATCAATTATCAGCGTAATTAGTTGAGGTTCCTCCAGGACATATACACTTTAATGGGTCACACAGGACCCACGTCATCGGGTGAGGAATAAGTTGCTGAACCGTTCTTTATCAGATGTGGGTCGTACAAGACCCACGCCGTATCAGAATAAGGATAAACAGTAGGAAAAGCCTCTACAAAAAGTGTGGATCTTGGGCGACCCGCACGATCAGGTCTGTGTAGTCAAAAGGTCAGCCTTTAATAGAGTGACTTGTGATGTGTGCCCCTCATGGGCTGGCTGTTGTCTGCAGATCCCCAGCTTCATATGGAACACCAAAGACCAGATGGCTATCTACCAAAAAGCCATCGTGGATTACCATCCCCTCCACTCCGCGGAGAACCAGTCTGACCTCCATTGGGCAACACAGGTCATGAAGATCCTGGAGCACCAGTATTGCTTGATTCTCAAGAGTGCCCTTGACCTGTGACTGCTTTAGCTGTTTTGTGTCTGCCTGTGTGTGTGTGTGTGTGCGTGTGTGTGTGTGTGCATATGTGTGTGTGCGTGTGTGTGTGTGTGTGTGTATGTGTGTGTGTTGTGTGTGCATATGTGTGTGTGCGTGAGAGAGAGAAACAGAGAGAGAGAGAGAGGTGTGTGTGTGTGTGTGTGTGATATGTAATATGTATGTATGAATGTTGAACGTGTATATATGTATATTTTCATTTTTTCCTTATTTCCTTAAACAAATAAAAATGTTTAACTACAAAAACTGGTATCTGCCAGTGTGTGTGTGTGTGTGTGTGTGTGTAAATGGTAAAACAGTGAGGCGATCATGTAATCCACATCTCAATTAAATGGGGCGGTTTAAAGAATGGGGCGAAATTTTGTCGCCTAACTTTTTTTACATGTTGAATGGTGTTCAAGAATGCAGTATTGAGGTGCTGCATTCAAAATAACACTCACCTCAGTTTTGCCAACATGTCCAAATTCACACACACACACACATTTACACTCCATCGCTCCATTCTGTTCAGATGCCACTCCCCCTATCATCTCACTGTTTGCCTTTTACAAACTTGTGATGCCCTGACCACCTCACTGTTTGCCTTTTACAAACTCAGACTCACTTGGGGGGTGGATACACTCCATAGTGTGGCTCAGAGAGCCACCCGAAGTGCCGCCTCATAGTTGCGACATTTCACCCTATTTTGACATCACCCCACACTTGTGCCATTTTAAAGGCCTGTGTGTGTGTGTGTGTGCTCATGCGTGTGCGTGTGTGCATACATGCTTGCGCACATTTGCATGCGAGAGCATTCATGCATTATATATCTTAAACTTGAAAAGAGAGTGATTTCATCTGACTCCCTGCCACACGCTTCTCTGAAAGAAGAGCAACACTCGCCTGAACACTGTCAAAATGCATTCTTTGAAGAAAGTGCTACACTCATCTTCCCACTCACTGTCACATCTTTTTATGAAAAGAGAGCAGCACCTATCTCATATATGGTTACTTCTTTCTCTGAAAGGAGAGAAGCACTCACTCATTGTCTCATATTTTTGTGAGTAGAAAGCTGCGCACATATTGCACTTTGACAATTTTTACCTAAAATGAGAGCAGCATTAATCTTGCCCGTAAGTTTTTTTCTCTAAAGAAAAAAAAAAGGATCCATGTCACACACTGTGACATTTTTCACGTAAAGGAGAGCGACCCTAATATCACACATTGTTGGAATTCTTTTCCCTCAAAGGAGAGCAACTCTCTGTACACACTATCTCATCTTTCCCTCAAAGGAGAGCAACTTCTCTTACACACTATCTCATCTTTCCCTCAAAGGAGAGCAACTCTCTTTACACACTAGCTCATCTTTCCCTCAAAGGAGAGCAACTCTCTTTACACACTATCTCAAAGGAGAGCCAGCCCTCCTCACACACTAGGGCGTCTTATTTCTCAAAGGTGAGGAATCCTGTTCACATGGAGACGTGCCTTCCTCATAAAAGGACAGCAACACTCATGTCACACACTGTTATGCCTTTCGGAGAATGGAGAGCAGTATTCTTGTACTACACTGTTAATGTTTTCTTAATAATGCCTTGTACTACACCGTTAATGTCTTTTTACCAGTGCCTTTTCCCTCCCAACCCCCATCCGCCAAAACACAAACAAAAGCCTGAAAAAGAATATTGTGGAAGGAAATATGATAAATAGATACCTTGGTTAGGAATTAAAAGTGTTGTTAAATTTATCGTGATAACTGATTTTGTTGGTTTAAATTTCGGTCTTTTCGCTTAAGGGAGCGTTAGTGACCATGGACTGTACCATTTTTTTTTCATACACACTGAAAATTTTGATAATGGGACAAGTGTTTGCTGGTGCTTGTTCCCCCCTCCCCCTCCCCTCCCCCGCACATCATTTATCTATCTACCCGTTGGTCAGTCTGTCTGTCTACATATATATATATATATATATATATATATATATATATACTTCTGTACTAATAAGTCAGTCTCTTTAATCTACATCTACATCTATATCTATCTGTGTGTGTGTGTGTGTGTTTGAAAGAGAGAGCATGTGCATGTGTGTGCGTGCACGCGTGCGCCAGCGTACTGAACAACGAGAAGGGAAACAAGTGTAGGGAAATAATTCCTCCATCATGAAGACAGTGATTTGGATGAATCATAGACAAAAAGGGAGAGGGGAGGAGGTCGGAGGAAAAAGTTTCAGATCCAGTTTTATCAAGGCGTCAATGCGCATGGACCAGTCCATATAAGCAACACCACATCTGTTAAGTTTTGAGACCACACTGCGCACGATTTGTAGCTGATGGTT
The DNA here is from genome assembly GCA_016801955.1 of Conus betulinus. Classification (NCBI taxonomy): domain Eukaryota; kingdom Metazoa; phylum Mollusca; class Gastropoda; order Neogastropoda; family Conidae; genus Conus; species Conus betulinus. The sequence goes on from JADBJO010027163.1 coordinate 7,354, forward strand.
AAATTGAAATGAATGACTAAGATGAGATAGTGTAAACAGAGGGTCTTATGGCTACAACAATGCAGATTTCTGACTTACACATTAGCCCAGCATGCTGCGTGGTCAGACCTTAGGTTCCTACCTAAAGTTGTCTGTGCCATTATTGTCATTGTAGGCCTATGTGCGTGTGGTGAATGTACGTGAGTGCGTGTATGTGTGTGCACCTGGGTTGGTGAACACTGGATCATGTGTGTTTTGTGTGCCAGTGTATGCAGTATTTGGTATGTGTGTGTATGTGCGCATATGTGAGTGTGTCCGCGAGCGTCGTGTGTGTATGTGTGTGTGTGTGGTGTGTGTGTGTGTGTGTGTGTGTGTGATCTGTGAGAGCTTGTGTGAGCATTGTTCCTGTATGTATCCATGCAGTGTGTACACATGTTTTTGAAACGAGTCGGCAGGATCAATCACGGGAATCAGGAAAATGTCCAGCCGGTGATTTCCCCAAGCCCCACCCCTAAGCTCCCTTCCCGCACAGATTATTGCCGGTTTATGTCCGTTATGCAAATGTACGCCCTGATTACGACCATCTAATCCGATCGCCAGCTTTTTCTTTTCCAAACTGATCAATCTTCCATCTTTTTGCTTGTCGTTGAGGGCAATGCCTGCGTCGGTCGACGTAGTCACGTACTATCTTGCTGAGACTGTAAGTATATGAAGTCTGGGGGGATTGTGCGGGTGGCGATTGACGCCAGTGTATCCAGAACCCAGTCTCGTTATCACGATGCGATACATACGGGCCGCGGCTATACTGGGGGTCGGGAACCCGCGCGTAAATCTGAACGCAAGATGTGACAATTTCTAAATGTGGGCCCATCCTAGAAACAAAACAAACAAGGACTACAGGGACGCTTTAAACAATTTTAACAAATGCTGTGTACCGAAAATATGTCCAAATAGTAAGCACACACAAACACACACACACTACAGCAGAGAAACCAGCTCGACGACTCCCCCACACACACCCCACAACAAAACACGACAGCCCAAACAACACACCTCCACTGCACATCTGAATATAGCTAAAAGGTGCGGATAGATCGCAATGCGCCTACCCAAGGATAGAACCCACCCAGAGACACGACAACCTACATCAAGCGAGCATGCTTATAGAGGTCTGAGGGCAACTGTCTATCATCTGTCCTGTAAGGGGCAGGGTTTTGGTCTGTTGGGTGGTGCGAACGGCCAACTGTAGAAGTGGCGTCGTTTTTTTTTATTGCCGGGGTGGGGCATCATGCAGAATCAATGAACCATACGGGAAAAACATAAAAATGGTACACCCATGGGAACTGCTACTGAAAATTAAGGCTGTTATTGATTTGTGTGCATCTTGGGTCTAATTGGGTCGGGGGGGGTGGCGGAAAGGGTGTTCCGGAGCAGAAACTATTTTCTTTCTTGATTCCTCCAACTGCAATTGATCTTCATGGAAGGGGGGGGGGATCGAACTGATGATTAGTTTGTATATGTGGTAAATACAAAGTAATGGTCATCAAAAAACCACATAATCATAAAAAAAATGAAAAATCAACTCCAGCTTCTGAAGCAAGTGAACACCATAGCTACAGGACACAAGTAACATTAAGTCAATATAAGGATGGTGACGGGTGTCTCCAAAATGCCAGCGTGTACCTTGAAAGGGGGGGTGGGGGGGGGTGACAGATCACACACACATTACACGTGAAAAAAAAACAGCAAGTGCCGGTGGCAAGTGTTAGCGGGTTGGCCGCGGACGTATACCCGGCTGAGGTCTTGGAATGATAAAGTTCGATCCCATCAAAGTCATGTGGGTTGTTTCTTTCTGCCCCGACACGTGGGGACTCTCGGGGGGGGGGGGGGGGGGTGGGGCCCCTAGAGTGGATTGTGCTGCGGACAAGTCATTCGGAGGAACAGACTGGGACCGACCCACACCGAGTTTCCTCCACTTATTGATGCGTTTCAGAGTGTTGGGCTTGCCAGCTTGCCCTGACCACACTGAGCACGTTCTTCTATCTCTCGGCCGTAGGTTAGACCGGCTAGGATATCTTTTGAGCGGGCAGTAGAGTATCGGCCCTTTCCATGTGTGCGGTTAGGCCTTCGTCAGACACGCAAGCGTAAGTGCTGCCGCTTAGAACATCATGCATAAATGCAGGAAGCCCATAGCATGCAATTCATACTTCTCATCGATCATCATTAAAAAAAAAGTTATCAATTCTTGGCACGATGGGGGTGGGACAGGGGGGACAGAGAGGCCCGTGCTTCTCGAAAATGGTGACCCATTTCGCATTCGGCTTTGTCTCGCACCTTTTACGGTGAGCACACCTTGGTATTGGTTCCCAGCTCGGGGTCACCGGTATCGTGGCGTGCCATGGGTGTCGTTGGAGCGTGATAAACATCCTTGGTGGCGCGCCTCCGGCTAGGAGGCGACTCACGCCGCTCCGCGAACAAAGCAATTATTGTCGCGTCTAGTGATAAAAGGGGCCATTTGTGGTGCCGCTGGGGGCGAATGGGGTGTCCTGCGTAATAGTAGTAGAGATTCAGAACATTGCACCCACTTGACACAAAAGCCACGGACAGTGACAATCTAGCGGCCCCGTGCACGTCACGCTTAGAGTCCATCCATCCGGTGGTTGCCTCTTTGAGCAACGTATCTGACATTGACTAGCTGCCTGTGGATTGCCGGTGCGCAAAGACGGGGCACTGCGCGGGGCCGACGTTCCGTGGCTGGTGGACAGCTTTGTGCAATGAGTCGTCGTGGGGTGCAACTGCCGGTCTGAGGATGCGCCAGAGTTGGGACAGCAAAAAAAAAAAAAAACAGGCTGCAAAGATGACCCTTGGCAGACCTTCATAGGGGCAAGCCTCCTGACGCCCCAACATAGTTTCTTCAGGCTGACCTTCATACCATCCAGAAAACCTAAGGTGCCTCCACTGTATGCCTCAACAAATCCGGCCCCCCTCCTCCCCGCCCCCCCTGCTCCCCCACCTCCCTCCCCCTCAGCCGAAGCCTCACTTGACTTTTAATTTTTTTTAATCGTCCAGCGCCCATTATTTGGTGGCATGTATGCGGTTATAAATATATGTCGGTGCTTTGTCTGGATGCACATACCGCGCATGCTGTGTCGTCGTGTGTGTTTTTGTCTGTGCTGTTGTGGTTTCGTGTGAGTGTGCTGTGTGGGATCAACCTATCATACGCGGTGCACGAAAAATAATCGATACCTGATAATCCCTCGCTGCTAACTCTGTCTTATCCATCGGTCTCCAATGATCTATCTTATCGTGGCTCCGATCCGATCGAGTCGATACTCACATGGATGCGACTTGCAGTACCTAACGTGGTCATCTGCGATTTTATACCTATAGAAATCCGATCTGGCGTAGACCGCGCAGCTTGCATAGAGGGTCCAATGCCGGTACGAATTAGGTGAGTCTTTATAATGCCATCATAAGCCATACTTTAATCATGAGAACCGATTACAGAAACCACAAATACTATCAATGTGTGTGTTGACTCACATTGCTTTTGCCCGCAGCCGACACCCTTAGCCGCTGTCTTCTTCCTCCCGTTCCAGCATTGGAATGTGATCACACCGGGTCACAACTACGCCGACAAAATAGCCGAACCTCCTTATAATTGGCGGATCATTTTTAATACCATGCCTCTACGGGTGGCGGATGGGTTGAAGAGGAAATACGTTGTAATCAAAATCATATCTCTGATATTTGATAGAACACATGATGTCTGTACAAACTTTATTCTCTGCATGATTCAGCAAAACTTCATGTACAAGGCGACCCGTGAATCCCATTGATAGGTTTTTGAGAACGCCCTCTAGCGCCATGTGATATTGATACACCTCCGTCTTCATTTTCGTTGTCCCTAAGTGTTGTTTTTCTTGGTAGGTATCGATCCCGCTAACAGTCAAGAGAAAGCACGATTAGCAAAGCAGGTGTCGGAGGAGGGAGGGGGGTCCTGAGGACCCAAGCGCGTCCTCGATAGGGTTCCTATGTTCTTTAGTGACATTCCTGTTGTTCGATTGGGTATTGAAGTGTCGGATTTAGCTTCTTTGTTAAACTTTCTCCAAGGGTTTCTTGAGAATCAGGTACTGCAAGATGAGTGTCCTTTTCTATTTTGAGAGAAATGAATAGACGTATTGTGAGTTAACAATAGAAGAAACATGAGCCATTTAGATGACATATGATCAGACGTGTTCTTGAAAAAGAAAAAAAGGGGTGACCTAGGGCATTAACAGCGTGGAACGGGTGGTGTCAGTTGCAAAGAGCGTAAGCCAGACGGAACTAGAGGACGGGAGGTTTAGGAATCAAGAGGACTTCGCCAGTCCAGGAGCACGCAAAGAGGAAATGCCAAAAGTAGATTTTTTTTCGCCTTTATAGATGTCGCTTCCCACACCAATGACTCGCTCGCTGAATGTGATTTGCCGTTGTTACTCCTCCACGCCAGACGAATGCGTTATAAGCTACTTAAGGAGACAAGTCTTGTTTCTTCCTCGCACCATATTGAGTCTTGAGAGATATTAGAGTTTCGAAGACGGAGCCAGCTTTGATTTGATGTATAACAATAAGGCAAGTCAGAAGCCGACTCCCGGTGCAAAGCCACAACACTATGCTTCAAGAACAAACGCGTCTATAGAGGCCTGAACCTAGCCAGAAATTGTCTTTTCGCTGGTCTGCAGCTATCCCTTGCTTGACTGGGCTCGACACGTATCCCCGTCCCTAACAGTATTCAACACTTAATCTACGAACGCGTGTCTAGGTTCGTGGTAAACCGCAAAGGATAAATTAAGCCATATGTCCTTATGTTAACCGTTTCTGTTGTCTTGTATGGAATTATTGGCGAATTAGTATGATGTGCAGAGGAACGAACCCCATTTATTACAAGACGATTGTTCTACGGCCTCTTTCCCTATGTGCCCGATAGTGGTGGGTTAGGGGTGTCCATAACAAAACATCAAACGCCTGAAAATCTTTATTTAGAAGCCATGATTATCCGCTCATTTTAACAGGATTTTCACTTGCACATAAACATTTAAAGATTATCAATGAGAACCTGTCATGAGTGAGAAACTTTGGAAACATTATTGTACGAAAACACAACTAGCTTCACTCAAAGAAGCCTGGTGCCGCCGTGAGCTTCTTGATACGTTGTTCAAATAAAACATATTCCGTAGATAAGACACCAATGAATATTTAATTTTTAAATGGTACAAGGTGTTCATTGTATTTCGATCAATAAGAAATTGCGGGGTGTAAGTAGGAATTTAAAACGAAAGTTTTCTTATATGTAGAATGATTATGTTAGTCCAAATCTCCGACAATGGCAGATTGAAATGAAGGCGGGATGTTCGTCGAGGTAATGTTGCTTATTAGCCCATCCGACTCGCAAGACGGGCCCTCGAATCGGACGATGCTTCACCAGGATCGACAACCAGTGGCGCAGAAAACTTGGAAGATCAGGCTATACAAGTCACGACCCACAACGCACACACGGACGCCACACACAGCACACACACACACACCCACACAACACCCACACCACACAAAACCAGCTACACACCCCAACCCGACCGTTTCCCACACTCTTTAGTTAAAATACACCCAATAAAATCGGCACCAGAACAACCTATCGTTGAAAATCTATCCTTTCCAAAAGATTCTATGCATCAGATATGAAAAACATTGTATTTAATTAATCTTTTCCAGAAACATTCAAAGATGACACCGGTCAAGGCTGGCCCGATCGTCTAACTGGGGGTTTGTGTGAGAATGGAGATGCTGGGAGCATTCGTGTTGCGGAGAAGGCTCGTCACATCGTCACTCCTGTTCGATAGTTGTCCACGGCCAAACTTAGAGTTACAGGCTTAAAGGGTCACTAGGGCACAGGATAGACATAGATGCATAATTGAGAACCTTCCAGGCTAACAGACGTGTGTACCTTGATGTGACGAGGTGTGTCTCCGTCCGTGATGTGTGTTGTTTTACTGTTTATATGCCCGACAATCCCGTGTCATTTTGAGACCACCATATTGCGTGGCGCGCGCAACACACTCAGCAATACTGGTTGCGCGTCGAGATGGGGAGGGCAGCGCGAGTCCCGGGCGTCATTCATCAGATTGCGCCGCATAATTTGTGCTCAAACCAGTCTCCGAGTGCTCTGGTAGACAATATCGTACATACTGCTACGCGATCTAATGGTTGGGTGGGGACGAATACAAGCGACACGGGTTAATATGTAGTATAATTGTGACAAATAACATCATCCTAGGTGTCCAAATATATTATAATTGTCCTAGTCCTGAGTATTACACAGTCTTGAAAGATGAAAAAATAATTCCCACAAACAATCAGAAAACTTTCAATCAAGGTGGGTAAGAGGACGTAAACTCTAGAACACATCATTTGCGTCTCTATAGGCACCAAAAGAATACGTGCCCACTGTCGAGCCCGTGACGGAACACGTGATACATCTTGAAATGTGAGTTTTGCAGAGAACAGTTTATTAGACAATCAGAGCCAGATATACATCAGTGGCTGTGTTAAGAATGAAATGTTTTGTTCGAGTAATAATAACCTTGAAATAACAGAAAAGTAAGGACGGGTGCTGTGGGGACAAGAATGGGGCGGATACACATCTGGTGAAACATGGATACCTGTAAGAATCTAAAAAGACAACAACTAATAGAGGGCAGGGTGAAAGGTGATGAATTTCAATGTTGGGATAGTTGATTGCAAAAGATATGCGAGTTTAAAGGGTCAGAAGAATATTGTCGCGATATACACACCAAGAAGAGAAAGACCAAAATATCAAAATTAAAGTCTGGTGAATGTTACAGGCAGTGGTGCATAAAAAAAAAAAATGTTTAAGATCTTTGTACTTGTACGAATAAATGTCCCTGCTGAATTCGGCAAAGTAGGCCCGCATCCAAGTAAGCAGTATGTAGGTGATCAGGCCCCTTTTATGAATGAAAATACACTTTACTATGTGAAGGAATCTGGTGGTGGCTAAGCGGGCGAAGATATGAATATGTATCCGTTAATTATGTACAGCGATGCTGTTAATGAACTGTGTCATTTCATATTGTGCATGTCCGTTTTGTGAAATTCATGTGCGGAATAACCGATAAAACCCGTTTGCCTATGCTGTTATATTTCAACCCCAAAGGGAGAATGAAGGAAATGAATATTGTGTTGATTGTCTATGTATTGATATCCGACGGGGGTTGATACAAGTTCGGAACGGTGTCTTTCATAGTGAAAAAATACGTAAGTCGATGACGAATACATCATTTCCTTCTATAACTCCGATGACTGACACGAACACATATTTAAGGTTGAACAACACGATAAGGAAGATGAGCTCGTTGTCGCCTTGTTACATGCCATAAGACACATCATAAGTGGGTATCCTTTAAAAACACGTGGGTATCAGCCGTGCTGTGACCCTAGCTATCGCCTCAGACACCCACTAATGGTCCATATCGTGGGGGCATCTCCAGAAAGGAGTGTGACGGGCGGTCGCACGGCTAACAGCCTCCCCGCGTACACCACATCACACCCTACATCCCTGACATTCCGAGTTTGAACGACTTGCTGCGCCCTTCTCTCTTGCACGAGGATAACGAACACAGCCCTCCACCCCCTCCCACACCATTCACATCTTTATGGCTCACAGGAGACGCTGTCTTTAACAAAAAAAAAAAAAAAAAAAAATCAAAACACCCAACCACCCCAAAACGCACCATGCCCCCTTACGACGTCTTCTGCTCCCCCGAGAGACCCGCCCTGTCCAGGCCCGACGAACACGAGCACACCGCAGCCATCGATCGCCTCGGTTCCACCTGCCACATTAATCATCTGTGTAGTATTCTGTAGACCACCTCTGACGAGAAAAATATCTCCCGGGTCTCCGGCCTGCTCTGCACCGTCCGATCGATCGTCAACAACATTGATAGCCCCGCTGTAGCGCTCGTAAAAGTAAGGGAAGTAGTAGTTCACCACCCTCTTCCGTATCTGTTTTCCTTCGGATCTGCGTCCCTGTTTCTCACGATGTGTCTATACACAATTCAACATATGTCTTCGTCCTTGTTTCTCCGATCTGTCGTCCTCTAATATGTCTATCCTGTTCTCCAATGTGTCGTCACTTAAAATATGTTCTTCCCGTTTTTCTCCCGCTGGTCCTCCCGAATAGTCGTCCACGGTTTCTTCCCAATGTGCTATCCAGTAATATGTCTTCCCTGTTTCTCCATAATTGTAGCTCTCCTTAATATGTCTTCCCTGTTTTCTCGATGTGTCCTTCCTTAATATGTCTTCCCTGTTTCTCCGATGTGTCTTCCTTGTTATGTCTTCCCTGTTTCTCCGATGATAGATCTTCCTTACTAAGTCTTCCCTGTTTTCCGATGTGTCCTTCTTTCTGAATGGTGATTCCCTGTTTCCCTCCGATGTGGTCCTTGTTAGTCTTTTCTGTTGCGAGTGTTTCCTTAATATGTCCTTTTGCCGTATGTCTTCCCTTCATTTTTCTCAGCCTTCCCTGTTTCAAATGTCTTTCGTCCGCCTGATCAGTCTTCCTTTTTCTCCGATCAGCGTTTCAGCCTTCCCAGTTTCAGTTGTCTGTCTTGCACGTTTCTCCGATATGTCTTTCCTTATTCAGTCTTTCATATTTCTCACGTCTGTCTTCTGCTTTATTGGTCTTCCCGGTTCCTCCAATCTGTCTTCCCTATTCAGCCTTCACTGTTCCTGTCTGTATTTGTGTTTGTCTTCCGCCTCCTCGATTTTTCCTCTTTCTCCGATCTGTTTTCCTAAAACTTAGTCTGTCTCTATTCATCTTGTGTGTTTTACGCCTCAATTTGTCTTTCTAATATTTCCTGTCTGTCTTTCACCTCAATCTGTATTTCTTCTTCCTCCTATCTGTCTTCACTGTTTCATGTCTGTCTTACTCAGAATGTTTTTTTTCCCCTTTTTTTCCTATCTGTCTTCCACCTTAATCTGTCTTTCCCGTTTCTCCTATTTGTCTTCTATGATCAGTCATCTCTACTCTCCCTTTTTCTTTCTGTTTCTTCAATCCGTCTGTCGTTCCTTCGCCCTGTGGCTCTCATTCTAACTTCTTTCTCACGCTTCTCTGTCGCCTGCGGGTTGCACACAAAAAAAAATAATGTACCAAAGCCTTGCTTAAGGAGTCGAGTATTCATAGACTGGCGCAATGAGAATGTTTTGAGATTTCTATTTTGTTTGTTTATTGTGGTCTGAGAATCGATTCTCCTCATTTTCATTCATATGGCCATCAAGGTACAAACCAGGTAGTTCCAAGCAGACAGATTGAAATATAAGGAATGGGATTATTTTAGGGAACCTCTCTGGCGCAAAGATAGCGTCACGGGTGAGTGCAAATGTCAGAAACGTGTTGTCAACTCAAGGGAAGGTCATGTATTTGAAGACTGTCTGTGATTTCATTGGTGAAGATCCCCCAGAACAAGCGATATAACTGGTTGGGAATTGTTCTTTTGATCAATCATCAGTTCAACATTAAACGCTGGCTCAAATTTATGGCAGGCCTCAAAACTCTGACATGGATCGTACAGTGTTTTAGTGTAAAAATCCAATTGTGGCGTGTGGTTTGTGCAGTTTTTCTGTTGCTCCGTTCATCTGTGTCTTCGCCATTACTTAACAAAATGGCGCCGGTAGTGGGAGGGTGCGGGAGGGACAGAGATGGGTGGGGAGGGGGTGGGGGTGGGGAGGGAGGTAAGCAAAAAGTTTACAAAGGACAAGTAGCGCCGTGCCGAATAGAGTGAGCGACCAGCGCACAGGGCGGACGTGCGATTTACCAGCAACATCTGTCCGCCTGCGCGTTCCACTCCATCGCCGTCCCTTAATTGGCAGATGTGCCGTCCAGCGCATATGGAACAACCCGCGCGAGACGACGTCCCCTGAGAAGCGTTCAATTTAGGCCTGCTGCATGTTTTACACCATCCCCTCTTTCCACTTCTCCATTCATCATTCTCCCTTTGTCTCATCTCCCTTCTCTTTGCCTCGTTCTCATCTATTGTGTTTTATATACACGAGAACACACACACACACACACACGCACGCACGCACGCACGCACGCACGCACGCACACACACACACACACACACACACACAGAGGTACAGACACACATACACACGCGCGCGCACGCATACATCCACATTCTCACACACAACACACATACATAGACAGACACACAGTAACAGACACAGACACACACACATACACGCACACACATACGCACACACACACATGCATGCACTCACGCATGCACGCACGCACACACACACACACACACACACACACACACACACACACACACACACACACGCACGCACGCACGCGCGCGCGCACGCGCGCACACACAGTTGGTAGAGCGCCTGACTCGCAATCTTGGTGATCCTGGGGTTGCGGGTTCGAACCTCCGCCGGGGCGTTTCGGTACAGGGGGATTTTTCCCTCGGAGTTACACATTGGTTCTGACTCCATTTCCCATACAGTCCTTCGAATGAGACTATAAACCGAGGTTCCGTGTGTGAACGCACGCATAACATCTTGCACACACGTAAAATCCCATCACCAACATTCGGAAGAGTAGGCCAGTTTGGCCGTTGGTATGGATGACACGTTACACATAGCATGCACCTGAGTGAGAAATGGAAAGAATGAAGGAAGTAAGGAAATGAGTGTGATCGATATTGAACGATACTGACTGGATGACACGGAAACGACTGAATGAAGCGCCAGCTGGCAGCTCTTCAGTCGGCACTACCCAGGTAGGCTGTCCACCCCATTCACAACCAGTCTACTGTTCGTTCTGTCCACCCCATTCACAACCTGTCTACTGTTCGTTCTGTCCACCCCATTCACAACCAGTCTACTGTTCGTTTCTGTCCCCCCCATTCACATGTTCCAGTCTACTGTTCGTTCTGTCCACCCCATTCACAACCTGTCTACTGTTCATTCTGTCCACCCCATTCACAACCTGTCTACTGTTCATTCTGTCCCACCCCATTCACAACCTGTCTACTGTTCGTTCTGTCCACCCCATTCACAACCTGTCTACTGTTCGTTCTGTCCACCCATTCACAACCTGTCTACTGTTCGTTCTGTCCACCCCATTCACAACCTGTCTACTGTTCGTTCTGTCCACCCCATTCACAACACTGCCTACTGCTCTTTTGGACCGCCCCATTTACAAATACACATTCCAGCCATCGCTTTCACAATCTTTTCACTACTCATTTCGGCCAGCTCATTTACAACCTGCTCATTTTTTTTAAATTCTTTAGTTTATACATAAGGGATTGTTGCTGACAGGCAGTGTGTCAGTTTTTTAGCTTGTGTGGATGTTAGAGCACAGAGGTCATGCTCTCAAGCGTGTCGTCCGTGGGGTTGCAGCATCCTCTGACTTGACTGTCCCCTTCAATTCAAAAAAAAAAAAAGCTGAATGTGAGGGGCACGCGAGAGCGAACGTGTGTACAGATGATACGGCGCGCGTGTGAGTGTGCGTTTGCCGCGCGGCTGTGTGGTGTGTGTGTGTGTGTGTGTGTGTGTGTGTGTGTGTGTGTGCGCGTGTGTGTATGTGTGTATGTGCGTGTGTGTAGGCGCGCGTGTGCGCGTGGGTGGTGGGTAGTGGGCCTCTTTTGTCTACTTCATCGTAGCGCTGCAGCGGGGGACCTAGCCGTTCGTTCGGCCGAAGGAAGCCGCTGGTCTTCTGTTGGGATCTCTATCCCTACCCACTGCTACCTCTCCATTGGGTCGTCCAGGACCTGAAGTTCCTTTCGGTGGGGACTGGTTGGTCGAGTCCCGTCTTCCGTCGAGACTGGGGGCTGGCCGGCACTTCCTTTTCTGACCACCCGCCGTTCTGGTAAGAATTATTTCTGTATATAGAGAAAGTATTTTGTTATCGTGAAACCACCCTTTTCACAAGTGAAAGAGAAGAGAAAAAAAAAAGAAAATTTTTATTTTATTTTATCTATTTTCCATTTTGCTTGTAAAAGGGTGTGTAGTCGAGGGTTTCCTTTACCCAATTCCTGAGTGATTTCTGGGGTAAGAGAAGCTCATTTCATGGTTGTAAAAAGAATTCCGTATCTTTTGTGGCACCAAGACTATAGGGTTGTCTTTGTGCTAGAATGGTTTTGGGCGCTGCTGTTAACCAAGGAAGGATATATGGATGGTTGATTTCTGACAGCCCAGAAGTCTTGCTGGATATGTTGGTGCCTGACTGGTTGGAATTTATTCTTATTTTAAAATATTTTGTAATTCAGAACACAGACATGCGAGATGGATGCGGGCGTGAATGGGGTGTTCATCCGACTAATATTAAGTCGGAAACAGGGACCTCCCATCGCGACCCCCGCGTTGGCTCCGCTTCTTTCGTATTGTCTGTTCCTGTTCGTCCTGTCTGTCCTAATGTTTAATATTTTTTTTAATGGATGGACGTATGAAAGGATGAACGAGAGTTCTTTATTTTAATTTTTTTTTTGTGTGGGGGAAAAAGAAAGGGAGTTAATTTCTATTTTCACACACAGAAAACAAAACTGGGGAAATCTTTTTCTAAAAAGTTAAAATGTAGATTTCAAATTATATTTTAACATAAAGAGACATTAAGTGATAATATAAATGGTTCGCACACACTGTTTTCATGTCTTTCTTCACTGCACCAACACATTTAGGGCTTTATGTGGAGAACTTCTCTGAAAGACACTGATCTTCGCCGCAGGGCGGTTTGGTTTTTTTGTTTTTTTTTGGTTCTGGTTTCGGCGCATTCCAGCGCCTTCTACCAAGGCAGGTCGCTGGGAGGCTGGCTCGGTTACCGTGGCGACTGGCAGCTGGGCCAGCAGCGGGGACCTGAAACCGGCTACGCAGCTGACGGACTCAGGCACCGGGGAGCAGTCCTCCAAGGCATTGTGTTGTTGTCCTGTGAATTAATGTGTAGGTGTGTTCCTCGCTTTTTCTTCTTTTTACTTGGAGGCACATAGCGATTAGTGGGATTTAGGGCAAACAATAGGCGGGTGACCCGGGTTCTGGGGAAAGGTGTATTGGGGTTACTTTGTCCCCTTAAATAGATAGTTTCTGGTAGGTATCTATCCTTCTTCTCTAATTCCCACCTTCTCAGAACTTGCTCCTCGTCTGTCCTCTTTTCTTCTTTAGTTTTCCCTCGTCCCATATCTGTGTGAAATGAGAATATTTATGTTAGTGTTGTGAAAATAAAATGTTTTGAATTTACCCCTGCGTTTCCTGGTGTCGGGAGTTTTGGGTGTCGACTGTGCCTTTCTCCACCACTTACTCCGTCTCCTTCCAAACCCCTAGGTCACTTGATGGCCATCTCATTCACACCCCTGCTCATTCTAGTCACCCTTTTCACCACCGCTCATTCCAGGTTCGCACTGTCAAAATACCGACACTACGCGGGGAATAATCTGACAGTACTGGCACTACGCAGGGAATAATGAATCTCACTGTCCAAGTACCGGAATACGCAGGGAATAATCAATCTCGCTGTAAAAGTACCAGCACTACGCAGGAATAATCAATAATGTCCAAGTACCCGAACTACGCAGGGAATAATCAATCTCACTGTCCCGTACCAATCACTACGCAGGGAATAAATCAATCTCACGCAGGGAAGGGAATAATCAATATCACTGTCCAAGTACCGGCACTACGCGGGGAAGAATCAATCTCACTGTCCAAGTACCGGAACTACGCAGGGAAGAATCAGTCTCAGGGTTAGGGGATGTAAAAGTCTGGATGACAGCAACAAACTCAAGCTGAATAGTGACAAACCGAGATCATGGCTGTTGGTACCTCCTCTCGTGTCAAGATAGTTGAAGCTGAGTCGGCAGAAATTGATGGTGTTGTTTTACCTTTCAAAGAGTCAGTGAAATATTTAGGTCTCAGCATTGATCAAATCCTCTCTATGCAGAACCAAATATCTAATGTCTGTCGTGTATGCTTCCTGGAATTGCAACGTATTGCTTCTATCCGGTCTTACCTCTCCACACAGGCAACATTAGACTCATCAACGCCATGGTAAGTCCCGATTAGACTACTGTAACTCTGTGTTAGCAGGACTTTCCTTCAGAACGCTTGCACGATTACAAAAGGGTCAAAACAGTGCAGCTCGGCTTGTTCTCAAAAAGCGTAAAAATGAAAAAAAACATCTGAAAATCGAGCGCTCGGTTAGACAGTGTGTAGAGGGGAGCATTTAGCTGGGGTTTAGCGGCCCACGCTTGGAATTTGAGGCGC
>JADBJO010027164.1:0-5000 GCA_016801955.1 Conus betulinus
ACCACCACTTCTTTTCTGTTAAATCCAGTCCATACCAGTGGGTTTGGTACTTGTCCAGTTATTCCTTTGGTCTCAGGTCTTTTAATTTAGCACGTCCACTGCCCCAGCTTCATCTCCACGTAGGACGGGTCTGATCTCACGATTGACGTTGGCGTCGTCTGAGTTTCTAACCATGGTTAATACCTTAATACCCTTCATCTTCGATTTGTTTTTCTTTTTGTGTGTGTCTTCCTCGACGTTGGATTTGCGGGACAGCTTCTGCAGTGGTTGACGACCATAGGATGAGATGAGGTGCAATAACGTACCGTTTCACAGTGTATCTGTTGATGTGGTTTCCACTGATTCCCCTGTGGCAGAAATGATACTTCATATCAGTAGAGTCCAGAGAGGCTTTGGGAACTGCATGAAATGCAGGCACTAGACTTTGCAATTGCTGGGGAAGCCATACTAGTGGTGTTGTCCCAGACTTTCGTTTGCCCTTTCTTGCGGTTGCGACTTTCAAAGGAATCAGTGTACTACTTTCTGTGGTGTGTCTCTGTGTGTGTCTCTGTCCGTGTCTCTGTCTGTATCTGTGTCTGCATCTGTGTGTCTGTCTGTCTGTCTGTCTGTCTCTCTCTCTCTCTCTCTCTCTCTCTCTCTCTCTCTCTCTCTCTCTCTCTCTTTCTCTCTCTCACACACACACACACACACACACACACACACACACTCTCTCTCTCTCTCTCTTCACACACACACACACACACACACACACACACACACAACCACACACACACACACACACACACACACACACACACACACGGACAGAGACACAGATATAGATACAGATAGATACAGACACAGACACAGAGTCTAGCTGTTAGTAAGACAGACAGTTCTTTAGACCACTTGCCTTCAATAACGTATCCCGAAAAGCGTCAACGCCTGAGTGATTTGGACGAATAGTTTGACATCGAATCTGAACCTCCACGGCTAACCGAAGTGTTTACTTCCTTCGTGCTATCGTTTTCACCCAATTCCTTCCTTGTCTGTACCGAAGCGGGAGACCATATTGGCAATCTGCCAAAGTCGATTGTCTGAGATGTTAGTAAAGTGTCCACCCGTCTTAATGGCGAAAGCTTTCCCTCTGCTGCAGACGCTGCGTCCGGAGCTGTCTCGTTCTTTTATGCATGGGGAAATGTGTATGTGTCGTGGATTGCGTCGCTGAGCCTGTGAACGTATGTGCAAGTGCGTCTCTGTTCACAACGCAGTCGGCGTGCATACAATGTATATGAAACGATAGCAGATGTACACTCACACTGTGTGTAAAACGACTGAAATATGTGTTGATGTGAGGTTTTCGTGTCCCCCCTCTATACGAGCAGCGATGGCAGTTTTAATGCAAAGCATTCTAAGCGTTTTTTTTTTTTTAAACGTCTGTGATAAAGAGCTTTGTTGCCAGCTTGTGAGATAGACACAGTTTGATGAACATCACAACCATCGTCATTGCTGGCACCAATGCTATCAACAGATGCCTTGTCTTTACTGCATTGGCATCGTCGCTTTTTGAAGTTTGGTTCTCTTATCTTTTTACTAATTACTTTTCTTGTGTTGTGTGTGTGTGTGTGTGTGTGTGTGTGTGTGTGTGTGTGTGTGTGTGTGTGTGTGTGTGTGTGTTTTGGCGTTTCTGCTTCATACCTTTTAAAGGGAAGATGTTATTTCATGTGAAAAAAGGTAGTGTTTGATGAGACAAACCGCTGAGACATGGCAACTGTACATGTCAAACTTTAGAATCATTAACAACTGTATACTCTTTTACAAAAAAAAAAAAAAAAATTGTCTGCAGTCTAGAATAGTGTTGATTTAGTAACATGACCTTACATACCCGTTACGTCGGTTACACGTTGCTCTAAACTGGTCTGGATCAGGGAAGACTAAATAGGTGACTACCCCTCACACCTTCCCTCCTCTCTTCAGCTCTCTCTGTCTCTCTCTGTCTCTCTGTCTCTGTCTCTCTGTCTCTCTGTCTCTCTGTCTCTCTCGTCTCTCTCTCTCTCTCTCTCTCTCTCTCTCTCCTCTCTTCTCTCCTCTCTCTCTCTCTCCATTCCGTTTTCTCTGCCCACACAGTCAGTCCAGCAAAATTGATGAGGGAGGCAGACAGTTGATATCTGGCATTGTGTGGGAGTGATACGGTTCAGAGGCACATCCCTGGGAGGGGGGGGGAGGGGTGAGGGGGGCCCTCTCTACGTGGACTGGCAGGGTAATTGAGGAGGACAGGGAGCGGGATGTTGCACCGTGTAGCTGGAAAGACGTCGTAGACCAACACAGGCCAAGAGGTGGACGTGGAGGCAGTGTACTTTTCCAGCCTGTATTGCCCAAGTACGTCGTTAACTCCACGTGAAAAGCGGCAATCAGTGCAGGAGAAGGAAGGATAACTCTGGTTTCAGACTGGGTTGGTCAGCTTTGGTCGGCAGTCACTGGAAGAAGAGGAGGGGGAGATGACTGGTGAACTGAGATGAGCGGAGCCGGTTAGTTTGGGTTGGACAGAGTAAGGAACCCTTGTCCACATAATTTACAGGCTGACCTTTTGCCAGACTCGGATAGTACCCAATAATGGAATGAGGTAACGTATCTTACTGGTGTATGCAGTGTACAGTTTTCTGTACTTTATGTATTTCATGATGACCAACATAGCCGTTAACATAATTTTGTTCTCCTTGAAAAAAAATTCAAGTGAAAACACAATAAAGCTGTCAAATACACCAGGAAAAAGGCCACGACCCAAATGATTCCTAATCAGGCACTTTGGTCCCAGAATTACCTTTGAAAAGTTCAAACTTTACACTGTCTTCAGAAAGGTCAAGACCTGAGCATTATCATTCTGCATCTTTTGGATTTTTGATAATAAACAAAGAAACAAACAAACTAGGAATGAACACAAAAAAAAAAAGTGGGGCAAACAAGTGATATACACAGGGAAATGCTCGCAGAAGTATACGTTAGTTTACGCTGAAATTGACGACGACGAAACACTTCATGGAGATGGCAGGGGAGATGATGTAGGCGATAGACAGAAGTAAGAGGCTTGATGACTGAGGCTGATGACAAAGGCGATATGGAGGTGATTTGACGATTCTGATCTTGACAGGGACGACACGAATGGGATCTCTATCTCTCTCTCTCTCTCTCTCTCTCTCTCTCTCTCTCTCTCTCTCTCTTCTCTCTATCTATCTATCTATCTATCTATCTATCTATCTATCTATCTGTCTGTCTGTCTGTCTTCTTCTTCTTCTTCTTCTTCTTCTTCTTCTTCTTCTTCTTCGTCTTCTTCGTCGTCGTCGTCGTCGTCGTCGCGTCGTCGTCATCGTCGTCGTCGTCGTCGTTTTCTTTTTCTTCTTCTTCTTCTTCTTCTTCTTCTTCTTCTTCTTATTCTCCTCCTCCTCCTCCTCCTCCTCCCTCCTCCTCTTCCTCCTTTATCCCTTCTCCTCTGTTTTCTCTTCTTCTTTCTTCTTCTTCTTCTTCTTCTTCTTCTTCTTCTTCTTCTTCTTCTTCTTCTTCTTTCTTCCTCCTCCTCCTCCTCCTCCTTCTTCTTCTTCTTTTTCTTCTCTTCCTTTCACTAGCTTCCTCTGCTAGCAAAACCATCCGTGCAAACATAAATAATCCCTTTGCCGTGCTCGCCATGCGTGAGCAGTGGCGCATTAGCAACTCTCTCATCGATCGGGACAAACCTGGAAGACTGTAATGGCGTCGTGGAGATACAGGTGACATGGAAAGAAGGTGGGTAAGGGAAACCGACGAATGAAAATCTCCTTTACGGTTCTGACGATGGAACCAAACAGACAATAAAGCTTCTTGTTGGATATGATCAATAACGGTAGAGAATGAACAGGTGGTGGAGACAGAGTGTATCTGGTGCATCCATCCAAAGGATACTCAACTGGATTGGGAGAGAAAGGATAAAAGCAGTTTCTCACCTAATGGGCAGTTGTTTTAGAGCAAGAACATAAAAACATTCACACCATTGAGCGATAAGAAAGCAAAGAGTGTGTGTGTGTGTGTGGGGGGGGGGGGGGGGGGGGGACATTCCTTTTAACCCTGGGACCAGACCTTAGGAATTGACGTGAAGCTTACACAGACCACTGCGGTTATGTTCCCCATATGGACATCACTTGCTGTATGAAGAGAAAATCGATGAACACACAGTGGAGAAGTAGTAAATTATTAAGGTGAGACAGAAGAAAGGCAATAGCGGCGGCAACAGTCACAAACAAACAAACAAATAAAAAGCAAAAAAAGAGGAAGGAAAAAAAAACCCTACACACAAAGGCAGCCAAAGAGGGATGGGTGGGTGGAGGGGCGATGCCTGTAAGTGGCAGAGTGAAAAAAGCGGCGGTAATTGTGACAAACAAACAAGCAAACAAACAAAAGCCTACACAAAACAGCAGACGAAGAGAGATAGAAAGAGAGAGAGAAGAGAGAGAGAGAGAGAGGAGAGAGAGAGAGAGAGAGAGAGAGAGAGAGAGAGAAAGAGAAAAGAGAACAGGGGTTGGGGAGGGGGGGCGGATAGGGTGTCCATAAATGACAGAGAGAAAGAGATCAAGCGAGGTAATGCGTGTTGGGAAAACAAATGGGGAGAAGAAGAAGAAGAGAAGAGATGAAGAAGAAGAAGCACGTAGAAACGAAAGAGACATTATAATGAATTGAAAATAAAAGACCAGTAGTGTGGGAGAGAAAAGAAAACAAACAAACAAACAACAAGAACAACACAAATATAAGTAAGCCAACTCGACATTAAACAAACGTCACCTGATTTGGCCCTTTGCGGTCGGCTGGGCTATAAGCAACATGACCTTAACTGACCTCTTTACCTGTTCCTGGCCCTTTACATTTTCCCCATTCTCCACTGTGTGTACGGATGGGCGGCAACAATTGTCCTATAGTTATTATCCCTCCAGCTGTTAGAACAAACATAAATTCCATGCCTTCCAAACGTCCGTCTACACTGGTGTTTCCAAGTGCAT
>JADBJO010027164.1:10000-12500 GCA_016801955.1 Conus betulinus
CAGGACAGATGGTGGACAATACAGAGAGGACAGGACAGATGATGGACAATGCAGAGAGGACAGGACAGATGGTGCACAATACAGAGAGGACAGGACAGATGGTGGGAAAATACAGAGAGGACAGGACAGATGGTGGACAATACAGAGAGGACAGGACAGATGCTGGACAATGCAGAGAGAGGACAGGACAGATGGTGGACAATACAGAGAGGACAGGACAGATGGTGGACAATACAGAGAGGACAGCACAGACTGGTGGACAATACATAGAGGACAGGACAGATGGTGGACAATACAGAGAGGACAGGACAGATGGTGGACAATACAGAGAGGACAGGACAGATGGTGCACAATACAGAGAGGACAGACAGACAGGGTGGTGGACAATACAGAGAGGACAGGACAGATGGTGGACAATACAGAGAGAGGACAGGACAGATGGTGGACAATACAGAGGGGACAGGACAGATGGTGCACAATACAGAGAGGACAGGACAGATGGTGGACAATACAGAGAGGACAGGACAGATGTGGACAATACAGAGAGGACAGGACAGATGGTGGAGAATACAGAGAGGACAGGACAGATGGTGGATACAGAGGACAGGACAGATGGGTGGACAATACAGAGAGGACAGCACAGACTGGTGGACAATACAGAGGGGACAGGACAGATGGTGCACAATACAGAGAGGACAGGACAGATGGTGGACAATACACAGAGGGACAGGACAGATGGTGCACAATACAGAGAGGACAGGACAGATGGTGGACAATACAGAGAGGACAGGACAGATGGTGGACAATACAGAGAGGACAGGACAGATGGTGGACAATACAGAGAGGACAGGACAGATGGTGGACAATACAGAGAGGACAGGACAGATGGTGGACAATACAGAGAGGACAGGACAGATGGTGGACAATACAGAAGAGGACAGACAGAGGGACAGGACAGGACAGATGGTGGACAATACAGAGAGGACAGGACAGATGGTGGACAATACAGAGAGGACAGGACAGATGGTGGACAATACAGAGAGGACAGGACAGATGGTGGACAATACAGAGAGGACAGGACAGATGGTGGACAATACAGAGAGGACAGGACATGGTGTTCACAATACAGAGGGGACAGGACAGATGGTGGACAATACAGAGAGGACAGGACAGATGGTGGACAATACAGAGAGGACAGGACAGATGGTGGAGAATACAGAGAGGACAGGACAGATGGTGGACAATACAGAGAGGACAGGGCACATGGTGCACAATACAGAGGGGACAGGACAGATGGTGGACAATACAGAGAGGACAGGACAGATGGTGGACAATACAGAGAGGACAGGACAGATGGTGGACAGTACAGAGAGGACAGGGCACATGGTGCACCAATACAGAGGGGACAGGACAGATGGTGGACAATACAGAGAGGACAGGACAGATGGTGGACAATACAGAGAGGACAGGACAGATGGTGGACAGTACAGAGAGGACAGGGCAGATGGTGGACAATACAGAGAGGACAGGACAGATGGTGGACAGTACAGAGAGGACAGGACAGATGGTGGACAGTACAGAGAGGACAGGGCACATGGTGCACAATACAGAGGGGACAGGACAGATGGTGGACACAGTACAGAGAGGGACAGGGCACATGGTGCACAATACAGAGGGGACAGGACAGATGGTGGACAATACAGAGAGGACAGGACAGATGGTGGACAATACAGAGGGGACACACACATCATACTACACTAGGCTATTCTGGGAAGCTGGAAGGCAGGTTATTTGCAAGAGACTGTCTTCAGATGGAATTGGGTACCTCTCTAAATAGGCTGTAGGTATGGGTGTGACTATACTAGCTTAAATGACAGAAGACTTTGAAAATTTTTTACCACACTGGGCTAAACTACACATTACGCTACATTACATTGCATTCTGAAACAATCCAACACAGCTTTGGGCACAAAGACCAAAGCAACGGACTGCAACACTGCCACTCCTGACACAGGGCATTCAGCCCAGTACAACACAGTCTGATATAGTACAGTGTCACATTGCTACTGGCCACTGTTCAAATGTCCTTGTGTAGTACGCTGAAGAAAGAATGTAACGAACGCTACACAAAGCTCCACTTTCCACTGAGCAAGACTCGCCCTGTCACCACCCACAGCCTGTTGACTCCTATCCTCACCAGAGTCTCAGCCTACTGAGCCTGTCCTTGTCCAGAAAGCTGGTCGTCGTCGACTTCACCTGGGCGACCTTGCATCGATCCTTGTTCATCTGCGGCAGACCACATCTCCATCCTTGTTGGCTTTACAGGGTCTCTGTTGGTGGTCCTCAGGTTGGTGATATTCATCTGGATTTGGCGCTGTTACTCCGATCTCCGTTTCTGGGAGCTTTGTTAGGCACAGTTTCTCCCCAGCCAACTCATACATCATCTTCTTTCAGTTGTGCTCATGATATAGGGTAGACAACATTCAGCGCAGCTGTCCAA
>JADBJO010027164.1:17500-21646 GCA_016801955.1 Conus betulinus
GGGGCCCTCCCTACGTGGACTGGCAAGGTCATTAAGGAGGACAGGGGGCGGGATGTTGCACTGTGTAGCTGGAAAGAACGTCGTAGACCAACACAGGCCAAGAGGTGGACGTGGAGGCAGTGTCAACCTGTATTGCCCAAGTACGTCGTTAACTCCACGTGAAAACGGCAATCAGTGCAGGAGAAGGAAGGATAACTCTGGTTTCAGACTGGGGTTGGTCAGCTTTGGTCGGCAGTCACTGGAGAAGGAGGAGGAGATGACTGGTCAACTGAGATGAGTGGAGCCTGCTAGTCTGGGTTGTCCAGAGTAAGGAACCCTCGTCCCACCTTTACAGGCTGACCTTTTGCCAGACTTGGATGATACCCCAGTCTGAAACAGGGTGCAACATCTTACTGATGCGTCCATCGTTCAGTCTGTAAACCTTCCCGCTTGTCACAACAACTGATACTGCCTTTCACATTTGTTCTCCACATACAAAATCAGTAAAGCGGACATAAAAGGCAGCCAGCTACACCAAGAAAAGCTCACGAACCAAATGAAATCTTAATCCGGCGCTCTGGTCTTATGACCCTTTGCAAAGTTCCAACTTCGCACCATTCACAGAAACATGGAGACCTGAAGAATATGTTATGCATTGTTCGGACTTGATTAAAGAGGGCAGAAATGATACTAGGAATGGAGTAAAAAAAAAGTGGGAAAAATAAGAAATATAACCCAGGAAGTGTTTGCAGGAGTTTACGTGAGTTGACATTGACAACGTGAACACACTTCCTGGGGGTGGCAGAGAGATGATACAGATGACAGTTAGTGGCTGATGGGTCAGACTGATGACGACGCCGGTGATATCGCATATCTTGCACACACGTAAAATCCCATCACCAACTTCTGAAGAGAGAAAGCCAATTTGGCCGTTGGTATGGATGACACGTTACACATAGCATGCACCCTGCGTGAGAAATGGAAAGAATGAAGGAAGTAAGGAAATTGAGCGAACGATATTGAACGATATTGACTGGATGACACGGGAAACGACTGAATGAAGCGCCAGCTGGGCAGCTCTTCAGTCGGAACTACCAGGTAGGCAGCCCCCTTGTGTAAACGAGTGTGATTGTAAAGCGCTTAGAGCTGGTCTCTAGCCGAGAATAGGCGCTATATAAGTATTTATTACTATTATTATTATTTTATTATTATTATTATCATCATCATCATCATCATCATCATCATCATCATCATCATCATCGTCATCATCATCATCATCATTATTATTGGATACACTTGCATATTCAAGGTGATAGGTTTGTTACAGTTTGTGGTGAAATACTAATATAACTATATATAATTACACCATAGCATTGTGGACAAAAAAAAAAAAATAGAAAGAGAGGGGGTTAGTTTACCGCCAAAGACATAGACAAAGTACACGACAAGCTTCTTCAGGCAAAATCAAATAACATAATAACATTTCGGGCAGTTGAAACGAAGAACGAGAAAACCACTTATCCTCTCATATTCGGCATACGACCAAAAATGTATCTTTTTCTTTTGTCTTCTTTTCTTCTGTTGCTTCTTCTTCTCTTCTTCTTATTCTTCTTCTTCTTTTTTTCTTCGTCTTCTTCTTCTTATTTACTCCTCTCTCCCTCTCCTCTCTTCTTCTTCTTCTTTCTTATTCTTCTTCTTCTTATTCTTCTTCTTCTTCTTCTTCTTCTTCTTCTCGTCGTCCGTCGTCGTCGTCGTCGTCATCGTCGTCGTCGTCGTCGTCGCCGTTCGTCGTTGTCGTCGTCGTCGTCGTCGTCGTCGTCGTCGTCATCATCATCATCATCATTATCTTATTCTCTTCTTTTCTTCTTCTGTTTCTTTCTTTCTTTCTTCTTTCTTTCTTTCTTTCTTTCTTTTCTCCTTCTTTCTTTCTTTCTGTCTTTCTTTTTCCCTTCTTTCTGTTTCTTTTCTTCTTTTTCTCTGTATCTTCACTTTGTATGTTGATTGTCTTCTTCTGGTCCTCCACTTTATAACCATGCTAATCATACTCCTTAACTCTTCTCCTCCGTTTTCCCTTCTTCGTCGTTTCTTCTTCTTCTTGTTCTTGTTCTTGTCGTGTTGTAGTTTTTTTTTTTTGGTTTGTTGTTGTTGTTGTTGTTCCTCTTCTTTCTCTTCGTCTTCTTCTCTCTTCTTCTTATTTCTTCTTCTTCTTCTTCTTCTTCTTCTTCTTCTCTTCTCCTTTCATGAGATTCTTCTGCTTGTGAAACTTCGGTGTAAAGGTGTAATAATCCTTTTGCCATTGTCGCCATGCGTAAATGGTGGCGCATTAGGAACACTCTCTTTGACGCGGGACAAAGCTGGAAGGTTGTAATGCTATGTTCGGGATATGGATCACATGAAAGGAAGATGGGTCAGGAAAACAGAAGAATAAAATTTCCTTTACGGTTTTGGACAATGGAAACAGACAGGGGATTAAAGCTTTTGTTCTCCAAACTACCAATAATCGCAGAGAGGGAGGGACGATTAGTGGACATTGAAGTACATCTGCTGCAGCCATGCAAAGGACACTCAACTGGATGGTAAGAAAAAGAATACAGGCAATACGTCACTAAAGGGCGTGCTTTTAGAGCAAGAATGTACAGATATTGGCACTGTGGAAGAATACACAACACACACACACACACACACACACACACACACCACACACACACACACACACACACACACACACACACACAGAGAGAAACACACACACACACACACACACACACACACACACACCACACACACACACACACACACAACCACACACACACGAAGAAACACACACACACACACCACACACACACACACACCCACACACACACACAACACACACACACACACATGCACATCACATTGTGGCTTAGCAGCAAAATGAAAGGGTTGATCGGTTAGCCAAAAATAGTGCAGCTAGAAAGAAAAAGAGCTTTACAAAATAAATATTCCTTTATCCTTGTATGAAAAACTATAGTCTTTTATATAAAGCATCATGGGATTCGGTAACATAATAAAGGACAACAAGGGAAAACTTCTTTAAGAATCTTGTAAAATATAAAACTGGACACAATCTCCATCAGGAACGGATTTTGAAGAGTCTGATCTTTAGACTTAGACTTGATGCATACAAAACAAAATATTGTAAAAAGTGTCACTTGCAGCTGTGGCCAAAATATTACACCATTCCATGTCATCTTTCTTTGCAGAAATACTAAAAAATATTTACCCACTTGGCTATTAAGTTTGAACCCATCAATAGAGAATTTTTGGGACATTTTGGGAAACGAACGAAGCGAAGGCTATAGAAGCTGTTAGGGCAATTGCTAAGAGTCCAGCTGGACATTTACTTTGATTCTCGAGATACTTGTTGAATTTATTTTCTTATTATTCCAATGGTTAAAATTTTTTTTTTTTTTTTTTTTTTTGTGTTGTTTTTTTGTTTTTTTTGTTCAGATATGAATCCAGGGCTAAAGTAGTTTACCGTTATGCCGGTAGATTAGAATGGGGTTAAAAAGTGATGGTCACTTATATGGTATCTCATTAATTAAATAGACTATGCATGCAGAGATAGCATACTACATTAATAGACTATGCATGCAGAGCATACTACATTAATAGACTATGCATGCAGAGATTAGCCATACTACACTACCTCCACAGAGAGAAGAGAGAGAGAGCGCGAGCTGAGAAGAGCGGAGACATACGACAGACAGCCAGACCGACGAAACAGACAGCAGACAGAGACAGAGACAGATACCGAAAGACAGACGAGACATACAGGACAGGCGGTCGGCCACCAGCCAGCCAACAGCTGAGAACAGACACACATACAGACGACATGCAACGAAGACGGCATAAGACGCTGTATGTGGCATATAGAGATAGATGAAAAGATTAGATATGATATCTAAGAATAGAAGTAGGTATAGAGAGATTCGAGATACAGACAGAAGACATACAGACAGAGAGGGGATGAGGGAGGGATAGAGAGAGAATAAAACAGAGAGAGAGACAACAGAAAACATAGAGTCAGAACTACAGGCATAAACCACCTACATACATACAAACCGACAAAGAACCGGACAATCGACAGACAGACAGACCCATACTACACAGACACAATAGAGAAGA
>JADBJO010027165.1:0-5000 GCA_016801955.1 Conus betulinus
TTGAATATATCTTAATAATGAATGTAAAAGGGTGCGGAGGTTGCTCTTTCTCTTTTCTTTCCCTTCTTTGTTTTTTTTTGTTTTTTTTTTTTTTTTTTTTTTGTCTTTTTCCTTTTTACTTCGTGTCTTTCTTCCTTGATGAACAAAAAAAGAATACTGGGAGTGGTTGACTTCTTCTTTCCTTCAGTGTCCTTTTCTTTTCTTTCTTTTTTCTTTTTTTTTTTTTTTTTTTTTTTTTTCAGGCTGAATACTATGTTAGAAAGGTCATCTGCTTTGCGCTGTAGATTTTATTCTGCTACCTTTCTTTGTTTTGTCTTGTTTTTGCTTTTCCTGTTTGTTTAGGTATATCTCCTTGACCAATTTCTTGTATCTCAGACCACAATAATTGATATTTTCACACTTGGTACCCCACCTGTGCGGGCTGCTATGTCTCTCTCTCTCTCTCTGTGTCTCTCTCTCTCCTCTCTCTCTCTCTCTCTCTATATATATATCTATATATATATATGCATGGATGTCCCCATCCAGTAACGTATATTGAATTTGCGACAGGCATCCAGCGGCTGTAAAGAGACAGAACCGAAGACCGAAAAAAAAAAAGGGGGGGGGGGGGGGGGAGGAGGGGGAGGAACTGGGATAGAGAGAGGGGATAAGTGGAAGAGAGTGGAGTTGGCAGAGAAAGGAAGAGGGAAGAAGTGATGGAAACAATGGAAAAGGTGGTGGTGGTAGTGATGGTGGTAGCGGTGGAGAAGCGAGAAGCTCAACAGGTCCATTCTTCTTCTTCTTCTGCGTACGCAGGCCGATACTCCTGCGGAACACTCTCCCTATATGGACAGACAAGTATTAATCCCATCTAACCCGACAAAGGGAGTGGAGTTTTGTGTATACGACCGTTTTTTTTTTTTTTTAAATCCCGCCATTAAGGCACCCATACTCTATACCTTCGGGGAAGGTGCATGCTATGTGTAACGTGTCATCCGTACCAACGACCAACCTGGCCCTCTCTTCCGAAAGTTGGTGATGGGGTTTCACGTGTGTGCAAGATGTTATGCGTGCGTTCACACACACGGAACCTCGGTTTATAGTCTCATTCGAAGGCTGTATGGGAAAGGGAGTCAGAACTAATGTTAACACTCTCCGAGGGAAGAATCCCCCTGTACCGAAAACGGCCCGGCGGAGATTCGAACCCGCAAGCCTTGGATTCACGAGTCCGGCGCTCTACCCAACTAGCTACTCCGGACCCCCAAATAGTCCGTTCACAGCTCAGGCACACGCTCTGCTCAAGGTGCTCGAATCGCTGTCCTCTCATGCTGCATACCATGTGAAATCAAGGCGTGAGTAGGGAGGGGAGAGAAAGCGGGGTATGGCGGAAACAGTCGGCAGGGGATAGGAAGGGGAGGTTGGGGGTGGGGGTGGGGCTGTACACATCTGGAAAAAAAGTTTTAATCGTGAAGTATTATCATTACTATTATTATTATTGTTGTTGTTGTCCTCGTCCTTTATTATTATTATTATTATTATTATTATTATTCCATCAGCATTATTATTATTATTTTTATCATTATCATCATAATTATTAATTTAACTTTTTTTTTTTCAAAGTCAGCAAACATGAATTCACGCTCGTAACCAAGGCAGCCAGACATTGTCCGGAGGCCCTCTTAAACCCAGCAAGGGCCACTACTCGACGTACACCCCCCCCCTCTCCTCCCCCCCCCCCCCCCCAAAAAAAAAAAAAAAAAAAAAAAAAACCACCATCCGCCCTCCCTATAACGTGTCTGAGACAGAGAGGCAACCCACTTGCGCTCGCCTGCCACTCCCCCCCTGGGACAATACAGCACACAGCCACCAGAAATGCGTCGCCGCCAGGTGTCGCTGAGTCTACAATTACTCCCCTTTGACACACTTCAAGGGGGAAAACCACTCACAACCGCCGAAGGGATAACTCTCGGTAGCATGCGATTGTATATTCTCTCGGGCTTGTTGTCTTTTTGACGTCGAGGGGGAAAAAAAAAAAAAAAAAAAAGAAAACCAGTCGGGGCCGGGGAACTTCAACCACATTCATATCGATGATGCACTGGTGACATGAAAGAGAGACAAAGAGAGAGAGAGAGAGAGAGAGAGAGAGAGAGAGAGAGAGAGAAGAGAGAGAGATAATTTGTCTCAAACGCTAAAACATTAAGATCATCAAGCGAATGTCCATCTGTTAAAAACACACAGACTATGTATGGTAGAGCGAGTCATTAAAACAAAAGCAAAAACAAAAAGAAACAAAACAAAAAAAATCAAAGTGGGAAATTTAGGAGGGTGCAGGCCTAGCCGTTTTAAAAAAAAAAAAAAAAAAAAGATGGAAAGAAAGAAAGAAAGAAAAGGCCAAAAAGTGCGGTGAAAAAGAATTGCAGAGAGAGAGAGAGAGAGAGAGAGAGATAGAGAGAGAGAGAGAGAGAGAGATAGATTGAAAAACACCGTCTCCTTCATACAGCACCATTCCGTTTAAAATCCACAATCAAGACGGATGCTGTCTAACGGCTGGAAGTCAGAGAAAGAATTTTTTTTTTTTTTTCTTTTTATAATTCAGAGACCCCGCCATTATTCTCCCTCATGCGCCATTATGCAGTATAGCCCTTTTAAAACAGTTCTCTGATTCTGTTGCCTAATCCATTCTCTATAAACGGAGCTCTATGTTTTTGTTTGTTTGGTTTGCTTCCCTTGTTTGTTTGCTTTTTGCTTTTTTTTTTTTTTTTTTTTTTTTTTTTTTGATCCTTCAACAGGGTTTCGAGCGAGATGGCAGCCTTTATATTGAAATTCAGCGACATTGCCGTCAAATTTCTTTTAAGTAAAAGAAAAGAACAGAAAAGACAAAATGAACACACCCACACACACCACACACACACACACCACACACATATTCTCTCTCTCTCTCTCTCTCTCCACACACACCACACACATATCTTCCCCTCTCCATCTCTCTCCTCTACATGCTCTCCTCCTCTCTCCTCTCTCTCTTCTCTCTCATCGCTTTCTCCTCTCGCTCTCCTCCTCCTCTCTCCTCTACTCTCCGTCTCCTCCCTCTCTCTCGCCCTCTCTCATCACCTCTCCTCTTCTCTCTCTCACCACAACCCACACACCACACACACCCGCACCACACGCACGAACCGCACACACACACCACACACACAACACACCCACATACGACATTCACACACACACACACACACAACACACACACACCACACACACACACACAACACACACACACCACATACACACATTCACACCACCACACACACACAACACACACACACACACACACACACAACACACACACACTGTACCACACACCATCATTGAGCCTCCCAACAGACGGACGGGATGTTTAACAGGATAGGGCGAGCTCACATACACCACTCGCCATGCTTTTATTTCTTTTCCGTTTTATAGGCTTGTAGTCAACCAATCCCTGAGCAAACCTGAGCACAGGGGTGGAGGAGGGGTGGAGGTGTGAGGGAAAAGAGAGATGGAAATGGGAGGAGGGGAGACAGAAAGATAGGTAGAGACAAAGAGAGACAGAGAGAGAAGACAATGGAGAGCGAGAGAGAGAGAGAGAGAGAGAGAGAGCGAGAGAGAGAGAAGCAGAAAGAGAGACAGACAGACAGAGAAAATTCACACCCGTCGCCCATGTCTTCATTTGATCATCCGATTCTAGAATGAGAAACCCCTAAACTGGACAGAATAGCTAGCCGTAGGGTGGAGGTATGGTAGGAAGGTAAGGGGGAGGGGGGGGGGGGGGGGGTACAAGGGGTCTAGGGTGGGGATGTAAATGAGGGTTGGGGGGGGGGGGGGAGGGAGAGGGTGGCAGGGACAATAAAGGAAAAAACCCAGACAAGAAAAAAAAACCAGACAGGTATACCTTCTAAGGCGAACAACTGAAGAAGTTTCTAGGACTGTTTTAAACGTGTACTGACCCACGCACTACACACCTAACCATCTAACAGCATACGCCCCAGCGCTTCCGCAAACAATCGCGTGGATAAATGTATCTCCGAAACTTTTTCCTCTATTGTTATCATATGCATAATTGGTTGTTGTCTCACTCTCACTTTGCTCACGAAGCGCGCTCAAGCGCGCGAGCTTTCATATTTTCCCAGGAACTCACCACTCACATATCACATATCAAAAACACAAAAACACACACGCGAAACGGTGAGCGAACACCACACCACACACACAGGCACCACACACCCACCACACACGTGTCACACACGCACCCACACGCAACCGCCCACGCACAAACGGATCGGCATACTGCGAGCGCGCGCGCACACACACAGGACAACCACACAACACACACATGGAGATATAGACGAGAGAGAGAGAGAGAGAGAGAGAGAGAGAGATAGAGAGAGAGAGAAGAGAGATAGATAAGGAGAGAGAGATACGTCAGAGAGACATTCCACACTACCACTGCCACCAGTTATTATCGCGCGTTGTTTGTGTTTCTTTTCTTGCTGACTATTTACCACCAATTAACCCATTATTAATCAGAAAGAGAGATAAGATAGGATAGAGAGAGAGAGAGAGATAGAGAGAGACAGGAGACCGACATGACATACAGACGCAGACGACAGACAGAGACTGTACGTGTGGGAGGGTGCGCCACTTTTTATGTTGTGATTCTGCGAAGCGTTCCACTGTGTCCACCACCCACCACCCATTGTCCCATTCCCCCCCGTTGCCCCCCCCCCCCCCCCCCATATGCCCCCCCCCCCCCCCCCTTTCCCCCCCACCCCTGTTCCGGTTGTGCCCCTTTTGTTTGCCCCTTGCCCCCCCCCCGCCCCCCCCCCCCTCCCGCCCCCCACCTCCCCCCACCCCCCCCCCGCCCCCCCCCCCCCCCCCCGGCCCCCCCCCCCACACCCCCGCCTCTCCCACAATCTCTCTGCATAGCATAAAAGTCCTCCTTTCCGTTTACAAAGCATGTCGAGGTCCCCCGCTTTGTTTTATAA
>JADBJO010027165.1:12500-17500 GCA_016801955.1 Conus betulinus
AAACCGTGACATGTTGATTTGTCAGTAACATCTTTGCGAGTTCCAACTTCTTACATCAATAATACAGGTAGAGGCTGAAAGTACCTGTAGATTCCACGGCCGTAGTGTGCAGTAAACTACCGGAGATTGACAGGCGTGTCCACAGGCACGGCATGAAGGCAGGCAAAGCCGGTCCCTCTCCCTCCGCCCCCTTTGATCGTCCTGAACTGAATCATGTACTTTTTTTTTTTTTTTTATATTGCTGGCTTTTCCATCCAGACTTAAAATTTCCGAGAGGTTCACAAACTCACGACCGTCACCCACCGTAGACAAAACGCTCTAACGATATACGATGGGTAACCCCGATTTAACTACCCACAGTACCCCCCCCCCCCCCCCCACACCCCCCCCCCCCCCCCACCCCCCTCCTTCTCTGGCCCCTCTTCTTCGAACCAACTCACTCAGAAAAGAAAGGAAAAGAAAAAAAATGAGAGAAAGAAAGAAGAAAAGAAAAAAGCTCACGAAAGAGCTCAGACTGAGGATCACCCTTAGAAACGGATCCGGAACCGGTACCAGACCAAACCATACTGTATTCATCCTTGCGGGCCGCCAAGCCGTCTTTCCGCTGTTTTTTAATTCAATTCGTCTTCTCTCTCCTCTCCCCTCTCAAACTCTCTCCTCTCTCTCCTCTCCTCATCCCTCTCCTCCACCTCCTCGCTCCCTCTCTCTCTCTCTCTCTCTCTCTCTCGTCTTCTCCATCACCCCTCTCACTCGTACTCTCCCTCTCGCTCTCTCTGTGTGTGTCAATCAACCTTCTCTGTGTGTGTGTGTGTGTGTGTGTGTGTGTGTGTGTGTGTGTGTGAAGTGTGATCTTGCTGGTCACAGACCAGCCCACCCATAACAGCCAAGACGTGGCTGCAATACACAGAACCTCCATGATGGAGGCAGAAACACCGGCAGGGGCTTTTTGTTTGTTGTTGTTGTTTTCCTCCGCAGAATGCCAGGAATGCTGGGTCGTATAGTTATATGATTACCTCCGCTGAGCACGTTACGCTTTCACCACCGCATCCGTTGGTTTTTTTTTTTCCTTTTTTTTATAAAAATTCTGGCGGAAGGATTATGCAAAACAAAAACAAACAAACAAACAAACAAAAACAAGTAAGCAAACGCCAAGCCTAACGTGGAATCCAGAGATCTTAAAACCAAAAAGTTTTTCGCGACTGGACCCTAAATACATTGTTTGGAATTTTGATGAGGATATGGATATGCCCCTCTCTCTCTCTCTCTCTCTCTCTCTCTCCTCTCTCTCTCTCTCTCTCTCTCTCTCTTCTTCCCCTCCCTCCCTCCTCTGTAACCGGGATATAACTACTGAACTAGTGGGGACAATACTTAACTGAACCCGTAAACAATACTCTTTTTGGCTGGACGGAGACGTGTGTTAGACACACACACACACACCACACACACACACACACCACACACACACACACACACACACACACACTCCCCTATGACGCTTCTTATCACCCCCCATTCCAGCCCCCTCCAAGCGAGTGTATCGATGAGGAAGCCGCTGCTAGTAGCAGCTGGGCCGATCTGGCTATGGTCCGGTCACACTCGAGCTGCTCGTGCAAAGTTGCTGGCACCGCGGTTTTTTTTTTTTTTTTTTTTT
The DNA here is from genome assembly GCA_016801955.1 of Conus betulinus. Classification (NCBI taxonomy): domain Eukaryota; kingdom Metazoa; phylum Mollusca; class Gastropoda; order Neogastropoda; family Conidae; genus Conus; species Conus betulinus. The sequence goes on from JADBJO010027165.1 coordinate 14,152, forward strand.
TTTTTTAACACGCGGCACGGAGCATGCTTGATGTCAGAGCAGAAAGGCTGGCTTATCCAGCCTAGAGTTTAGAACTCTTCTGTGATGGTTTTTTTCTGCATCATTGAGGTCGATGTTCACGATGGAAATGAAACGAACAGTCGTGAGCAGGCAGGAACGTTATCTTAGATCTTTGTTTCAGTCAGTTTGCAATCGACAGTCTGTGTGTGGAAAGAGAGAGAGAGAGAGAGAGAGAGAGAGAGAGAGAGAGAGAGAGAAGAGAGAGAGAGAGAGAGAGAGAGACAGAGAGAGAGAGAGCGACAAACAGAGAGAGAAGGAGGGGGGAAGGAGGGAAGGGAGGGAAGGGAGAGCTAGAGAGAGGGGAGAGAGGGGAGAGAGAGAGAGAGAAGGAGAGAGAGAGAGAGAGAGAGAGAGAGAGAGAGAGAGAGAGAGAAGGAAGGAGAGAAATAAAGAAAGAGACAGACAGACAGATAGACAGAGACAGACAGACAAATAGGAAGAAGAATCGCGCGAGAGAAGTAAGAGGCACTCTCAACTCGATTATATCCTTTTCAGCGCAGATTGAAAACCACGATTATCTTCATCTTTCTTTATATTTACTCCAACTTTCATTTACTTTTCACTTTGGTGCCAAACTGAAGTATACCGCATACACTGCCGCCGACTCGATGGCTGTCGCCGCATTTCACGTGACCGTCAAAAAAAAAAAAAAGTGATTGGCACACAAAACTCGCTCAAGCCTCTGGCGTCGCCATATTGTTGTGCATGCTGTCAAAGAGCGACTTGCGTGTGCCGCTGTCAATACTGGAAAAGCGCTTTCGGACCAATCGGTGTCAGCAAGCTTTTTCTACATACGGTGCAACACGACAGGGACAGTAACTCTAGTATAACATTGAGTTTTAGATAAGTAGTTTCTCGTTTTCACTGTCTTACCTGTTCTTTGTTTTTTGCCTGAAGAAGACCCAAGAGGTTAAAATGCATGTGTGTTTTGTCCTCTACTCTGTTTATCTGTGTCCTTGGCGGTAACTAACCCCTTCTCTTTCTAAATCTAGGATTACATGTAATGAGTGGGTTACCAGACCTTAAACTTGAATGTCACCACTACTACTGCCCTAACTATAATCATCCTTGTCCGCATGTTGGCTCCTGACCCGAGGTGTCTGTCCGACACACACCGGGGAGGTAGTTAACACACATGCCGTCCCCCCCCCCCCCCTTCCTCCCCCCTGGCATGACCGATGCGTCTGTTTCTGCCATATCTGGCGGCCGCCGACAGTTGACTTAACGTGACAGCTCATTGGACATGACAGTTAAAACTTTTGGCGGAGACGTGCGCGCACCGCCGCCACTTAGCCCACGGCTAGCCAGCCTGACTCCCGTCCTCGTCCTCGCGAGTGGTCGCCCTTCTTGTTTGCACGCGCCGAATGGGTTGTTGGGAGGCTGCGGTTTGATATGAGGCACTCTGGCCCTAGTTTCGTAGACTTTTATTATGATGATGATGTTGATGATGATGATGATGATGATGATGATGATGATGATAATAATAATGATAATAATATATAATAATATAATAATCATTAGTAGTAGAAGTAGTAGTAGAAGTAGTAGTAGTAATAGTATTTTCATTATTAACGTCATCATTAACACTATCATCTTATAATCTTTATTGTCGTTGTCATTACGTTTAAGTTTTCCAGCGACATCAAGTCTTACCATGTTAACAGACAAGAATACATTCAAATAGCATAACTGATATTTGACAACTTAAAAAAGTGTGTTTGTATGTGTGTGTGTGTGTGTGTGTGTGTGTGTGTGTGTGTGTGTGTGTGTGTGGTGTGTGTGTGAGGGCGGGGGGGGGGGTAATGTTTTAAGCTCAAAATGAATTAACACATAAAAAATACATACTCAGTTCTTTTCTCCATCTGGAGCGAAATCTACATAATATAACAAAGAACTTTCCACGCCACAGGGGGTGTCTATGTAGACACAACAAAGGGTTTGGGAGTGTGATCTGCTTACGTCTTGCCACCAAACAAACTGTGAATGACCGTGTCCAATTCGTTTACCTCTCTCTGCCCGTGACTCGCAATCTGGCTGGCACACCTAATCGATTTCCGGGCCTATTGTTGGAACGCACGCTTAAAACCCTTGCCCTTTTTCCTTCCCTACAGCCCCCACACCCCACACCCACACCCCTACCTCTCCCTTCGTTCCCCTTCCCCTGTTCCGTTATCATCTCCCCCTCCTTACCGCCATGTACCACCACCACCACCACCGCCACCACCTCCTCCTTCCCCCTCACCAGTTCCATTCGTTTTCTCCGTGTCTCGTGCATGTCACGGGCCATAAGCTGTGCAAATATTAGTATTATTATTTTGGACAGTGGGGAGGAGAAGGAACGGACTAAAGACTGGGGGACGGGTGGAGAGAGAGAGAGAGGAGAGAGAGAGAGAGAGAGAGAGAGAGAGAGAGAGAGAGAGAGAGAGAGAGAGAGAGAGAGGAAGGCGTAGGGGGAGGGGGAAGGAGGGGAGTGTTGGGGTGGGGTGGGGTGGGGAGCTGGGAGACACAGAATGGACTCGAGGACAGAGAGAACGACACACGCTGTGGTGCACGTAGCGAAGAGACCAGTAAAGATGTTTTTTTTTTTTTTTTTTTTTTTTCTGTGTGTTTGTTATCACATCGGAATTCTACGTTCTAAGCTCAATGCAGAACTTGGCCCCCCAACCATTCAGCCCTTTCTGGTGCATTATTACTGTGGTTGTGATTTGGTTGCGCTTCATTATTATTGCTGTTGTAGTAGTGAGCTATGGGAACGGGGGCGAGTCCAGTTGTGAAGGTGTGTGCGTGTACATTCGTGCGAGCGCGCGCGCGCGCGCGCGCGCGCGCGTGTGTGTGTGTGTGTGTGTGTGTGTGTGTGTGTGTGTGTGTAGCATGTTATGCGTGTGTGTGTAGTGTAGAGTGCGTGCGTGCGTGCGTGCGTGCGTGCGTGCGTGCGTGTGTGTGTGTGTGTGTGTGTGTGTGTGTGTGTGTGTGTGTGTGTGAGTGCATGTGTGTGTGATAGTGTGTGTATTGTGTGTGTGTGTGTGTGTTTATAGTGTGTGTGTGTGTGTCGTATGTCGTGTGTATGTGCTTACTCCGTGTGTGCGTCCGTGCGTGAGTACGTGTGTTTAAAAGGACGAGAGGGAGAAGGAGGGTTCGTCATTATGTCTGTGAGCCGTCACCGTCTTTGGAAAGATGGGCTGGGAGATGGAGCAGACAGCTCCAACCATGAACTTCCTTTGCTCCTTTTTCTTTCTTTTTGTATTTCTTTCTCTTCTGTCACTTTTAGGAACACAAAGCGCTTTGGGTC
>JADBJO010027166.1:0-5000 GCA_016801955.1 Conus betulinus
GTGATTTCGTGCTCCCCCCTCTCATCTTGTTGACCTTGACAAAGTCTCAAGAGGACGAAAATTTGGTATGAATAATAAAGATTAGCGAGCTGACAGCGAGTGTGGAGTTGTATGTCCAATATTTATTTGACAAGTCTGTTTTCAGATTGTCATTTCAATCGGGGGAAAAACACATTAATATTAACTGATTCCGCGATGATAGTTAAAGCTTTGATCTTGGATTAATGCTTTGACCTTGGAAACAATAATGGTTAGTGTTTTACTTAATGATATCGGTGTGTTTCCCTGATGACATTGTTTCCATTGGAAAAAGAATGATGATCTTTCGAAGCCAAGAGCTATCACAGTTGCGCCCAATCGCACTTGAGTGGGCGAGTGTTCCGTCCATGCCCCCCCCCCCCCCCCTCCCCCTCCCTGTGGGTCGCTTCTCTTCTGAGCTCGGTACAAACGATCGATCATTACAGTACCGATAACTAACTTCAGCCACGCCGTCAAACTCGGCTTCAATTCTAATTTCTCTCCCTCGCCTCTCCGCGTACTGCTTCGTCAATACGGGCTCAGCCGCATAGCCTGTCAGTCTGTCTGTCTGCTAATCTGGCTGTCTGATGATTGACTGTATGTCTGCCCGCATGTTTCTGTCTCTGTCTGTCTGTCTCTGTCTGCCTGACTCTGTCAGTCTGTCTGTCTGTCTGTCTGTCTCTCTCTCTCTCTCTCTCTCTCTCTCTCTCTCTCTCTCTCTCTCTCTCTCTCTCTCTCTCTCTGTGTCTCTGCCTCTCTCTGCCCCGTTCTCTCTCACTCTTCCCATTTGGTGGCTCGCTATTAAAAAAAAAACGACAGATTTCCTGCACAGATGCCCGAAAAAACGGTTTATGGAATTGTTTGACAATAATCGTTGCAAATTGTTTTTATATGTTTTGAAGGAATATTCTGTGTACCTTTGAAGTCTTTGAACTGAGGCATCATGGCTTTGTTCGTATTGAATATTATTCACGCCTCTTCATAAGCAATATGAAGGTCATTCGCTCATTCATCCCTTCTCTCAGCTGAATGTTAGGTCTTTTAACGTATTTTCTTTCATGGAAATCATCTCCCTCTCAGTATTGAAGAACACGATGAACATGTTTGTGATGATACCACGATTATGGAGCTTCATCCTAACTTATGTGTTCACATTGTTACGAAAAGTATTGATATTCATTAGGGAAATTCAATGAGGCGAAACATTTATCAGAAAATCTCATTGAGACAAAGCTAACGTTCATACCAACACGACAAAGGCAACACAACGCAACACTCCCCCAACAGTTTTCATCAACAATTGAGATCAATCGAATATGTTGATGACCATCAAGTTCTAGGCTCGATTTGAGATCAGAGTCATTCGTGGACTATTAGCATCACGATCTTCTGCAAAACTGTCCCTTACAAAAGCGTCAAGTTAAGCACGATTTGACGTTTCTTGAATGTTTATAAAAGGAGATTATTTCTGCAGGCATGCACGCTGCCTCGTTCTGGTGATCGTTCAACATCTTACCCTCAGAGTTGGTGACGGATATTTTTGGAGCTGCATCTCCCCCTTTCCCCTCCCCCCTCCCGTAAAGGTAATATCAATAATGAGAAAAAAACAAAAACACTGGACAGATTTCCGTCACAGTCGGTTTCAATTGTGAATATATGTACCAGCCTGTTAATCCCACCCTTCCCCTCCACCCTGTGGGAGAGTGCAGGGTGATTTTTCTAATTGTATCCTTAGCGAACTTTGAGGCGTGTTTTTGACTCGGCATGAGTAAATGTAATGATATCTTCGATCAGTATCTATAACTGTGCATTTGAGGCGGTTCACGTGTAGTTTTCAGGTCGTACTGGACCAGAAAACGCACCAGCAGGTATTCTTCCTTCGAAGAACTGTTTGCCGTCAACAGTGAAATGGTCATGAAGAAAAAAGTGAAGGATCAGCTTCCATTAAAGGACTGTTTACCATCAGTAATGGAATATTAATGCCGAAAAGAAAGATATGAAGATCAGCATTTATTGAAGGAGTGTTTGTAAATCATGGAATGTTCATGCCGAAAAAATGTTAAGGAGTCAGCTTACATTGAAGACTGGTTGCCATCAGTCACTGAATGATCATGCCGAAAAGTCTCTATCATGCCTACAAATTCTGCAGTTTAGGTTTGGTATAAATTCGCAAATACTTACTTACTTGATACTTGATGTATTGGGTGTTTGAGGCCTTTTTACAAGGCCTGTTCACCACTCCTGTTCAAACCAGACTTGCGTGCGTGGCATGGCAGAAGCAGTCTAGTTGTAACAGCTGGGGTCAAATTTGGCAGACTTTCCCAATGGGCATCCAGTCTTCTTTTGAAAGCACTAATGCTCGGGGCCGTCTCCACGTTATCTGGAAGACTGCTCCATGTGGACACACCACTTGCTGCGCAAAGAAGTTAGAACGCATGTTTAGTCTGCAATGTCCTTTCATCCTCTAAAGACCAGTATGTATCCACCTAAAAACCAGTATATATCCAGTATACATCCACCCTCTAAAGACCAGAATATATCCACCCGCAAAGGCCTGAATATATCAATCCTCTAAAGACCAGTATATATCCAGCCACTGGTTCACCGCTCACTTCCCACTTGATCAACTGTTCAAAAATGGGCGATGTCAAGAGAGAGAAGAGAGAGAGAGAGAGAGAGAGAGAGAGAGAGAGAACTTGGTACTTCACGGCCATGTCAGTGTGTACCTTTACCCCCTCGAACCGGAGGTTCACCTCCAGGACTTTGAATCTGAATTCTATTCTCACTTTCTTGGGGTGCCCAACAAAATGGACGGGAGAGAGAGAGAGAGGGAGAGAGAGAGAGAGAGAGGGGGGGGGGGGGGCGGTAGAGAGACGGGGATGGGTGGGGGGCGGTAAAGGAGGAAGTGTGAGCTGGTGCAGATTGGGAGGGAGGTGGCAGTTGTTAAGAGCACTGTAATCTGGCGGAAGATATGGTAAAGAAATTTGCTGCTTTTGTTTTCTTTTCTGATGTTTTTTTGCTTGGGATATTCTTCACTTCTACCGTCTTTTGTTTTGTGCACTCTTGTATCTTCCGCAAGTCTTTTTCTTTCACTTTTTTAAGCTTTCAAATTCTTTCCTTCCTTTCACTTTTTCTTTCTCTCAGATTTGTATTATATTCCAATTAGTTTTTTTTTTTCTTTGATATGATATTTTTAGCGTTTCTTCCCCTGGTCTCTAAACGGTTTTCGTGTTGTGAATGTGTGTGTGTGTGTGTGTGTGTGTGTGTGTGTGTGTGTGCGCGCGCGCGCGCGCGCGCGCGCGCGCGTGTGTGTGTTGTGTGTGTGAGTGCGCGCACGCGCACGCGCGCATGTGCTGAAAAAAATCTGTTTGCATTTTTTCTTTAGATTTCCTCATTTTCTTCGTTATTGTCTCCCCTTTTATTATTTGTATTTTCTCTCCCTTTTTTGCTCTTTTTCTGCTCTCTCTCTCTCTCTCTCTCTCTCTCTCTCTCTCTCTCTCTCTCTCTCTCTCTCTCTCCTTTTTTCTACTTTCCTTTCCTTTCTGTTTTATTTTTATTTATTTTCCCCTTTCTCTGTGCCCTTTTTCTTTCCTTTCAACTCGCTGGGCGACAGCTCATGGAAATGACATGGTAACAAGGTGTTGGATGGGATGGGGTGTGTGTGTGTGTGTGTGTGTGTGTGTGGGGGGGGGGGGGGGGGGGGGGGGGAGGTTGTGATGGTCCTCCAAACATCGTGTGCTTCCTGAAAATGCCTCCTTAGGAAGTGGCACAGGGACAATTTCCGCGTCAAATGTATACGGGGAAGAGGTGGGTTGGGGTGGGATATTTGTGTTCAGCTTTGAGTTGTATTCTTCTGTTCTGGCAGAAAGTACGAACTCGGTTGTTTACACTAACAGTGGGTCATACACGCAAGACTGCACCGGGACAACTTTCCACACTAGTTTGGTCAGGCGGTGATGACCCCAAGGGCGACCATCAAAGCTCTTTTAGGCAGGCCTAATAATATGATCCCAAGGCAGCTTTCTACGGCTAATATGGCCCCCAGAACGATCTTCACTCGATTAGTCATGCCCTAACATGCCTCCGCTCCTTCTTGAACAACTTCGATTGTTTGATCAGTCCCTAACAGTGCCCCTAGGGTAACCTTCTACGCTTGTTTGATCAGTCCCTAACAGTGCCCCTAGGGTGACCTTCTACGCTTGTTTGATCAGTCCCTAACAGTGCCCCTAGGGTAACCTTCTACGCTTGTTTGATCAGTCCCTGACAGTACCCCCAGGGTAACCTTCTACGCTTGTTTGATCAGTCCCTGACAGTGCCCCTAGGGTGACCTACGCTTGTTTGATCAGTCCCTGACAGTGCCCCTAGGGTGACCTACGCTTGTTTGATGAGTCCCAGACAGTGCCCCTAGGGTGACCTACGCTTGTTTGATGAGTCCCAGACAGTGCCCCATGGGTGACCTACGCTTGTTTGATGAGTCCCAGACAGTGCCCCTAGGGTGACCTACGCTTGTTTGATGAGTCCCAGACAGTGCCCCTAGGGTAACCTACGCTTTGTTTGATGAGTCCCAGACAGTGCCCCTAGGGTAACCTACGCTTGTTCTCAGTTCCTGACAGTGCCCCTAGGGTGACCTACGCTTGTTTGATCAGTCCCTAACGTTGCCCCTAGGGTAAACCTACGCATGTTTGATCAGTCCCCAACACAGTGCCCCTAGCGTAACCTACGCTTGTTTGATCAGTCCCTAACAGTCCCCCTGGGGTAACCTACGCTTGTTTGATCAGTCCCTAACAGTTTCCCTGGGGTAACCTACGCTTGTTTGATCAGTCCCCAACAGTGCCCCTAGGGTGACCTTCTGCGCTTGTTTGATCAGTCCCTGACAGTGCCCCTTGGGTAACTTTCTGCGCTTGTTTGATAAGTCCCTAACAGTGCCCCTAGGGTGACCTTCTACGCTTGTTTGATCAGTCCCTAACAGTGCCCCTAGGGTA
>JADBJO010027166.1:10000-21644 GCA_016801955.1 Conus betulinus
CAAGTAGTTTTTGCTTGTAAAACATATAGTCACTTCAACAAGCAAATTAAGCATAAATACCACTTGATTTAAATAGGCAGTAGCTTACAATTCACCGTCAAATGAAACACACCGTGATCGCAGAGAAAGACAAAACAGCAGAAATAGTCTTTCCCTTGAAGACAGTTACATCTGTCCATGAATATTCATACACGTGACAACAAATCTGCCATGACGTTTTGTGTTCCAGGCACTGGTTCAATAGCAAAGTTTGAATTCCTGCAATGCCAAAGACCATCTTAATAATCTGTTGTTCTTGGTCTTTGATGATTGCAGGAACGTCAGTGGCCCTTGGTCGGTCTGTAACCGAAACTTTCTTCCAGTCAAGAACCTGGCGAACTTCTCACATGCCCATACAATAGCCGAGCACTCTCTCTCTCAATAGTGGAGTATTTCTCCTGTGTCTTTGAGAACTTTTTACTGGCGTATTGTACGGGATGTTACAAAGCATTTTTTTCCTGCAAAAGTACCGCTCCCATTCCTTTGGAACTGGCGTCGGTTCTCAAAATAAAGTCTTCTGAGAGGGAGGGTACAAAAAACAGAACAGGAAATGAGGGTATTCTGAACACACTCTTAAGCCTTCTGACACTCATCAGACCACACAATACTTTTGTTCTTCGTCCCTTTCGTCAATTCAGTCAAAGGGGCCGTCAGGGACGCAAAGTGGGGTACATATCGTCTATAGTAAGACAATAATCCAATGAGTGACCTGATCCGTTTCTTTGTAGTGAGTTTGTGTAAGGATAAAATCTTTTCCACTTTCTTTCCTTCTGGCATCATTTTCCCCACTGAAATAGTGTGACCCAAAAACTCGAGAGTTTGAAAACCGGCACGAATTTTGGATGGATGGTCTCGTAGTTAGGAGTCTGGAAAAAAAACAGCTGCAAGTTAGAAAGGAAGTCACTGCATGACTTTGCAGCCAACAAAATGTCGTCAAAAAAGCTGACTGCACCACATTCATGAAGTTTCAGGGCTCGCATCATTCTGGCAAAAGCTGGGGCATTTTGCAAGCGAATGGCATTTTCGTCCATTGGAAAAGACCAAAAGGTGTTTGAAATGCTGTCTTTTCCTTGTCAGCTTCAGCCATTGGAATCTGCCAGTATCCTTTAGTTAGGTGTACTTTCACAAAATAATTTCTTCTGAGAGCTGACGCAGAAGTTCTTCAATGTCTGGGATGGGCTCAGCATCGAACACAGTGATCTTGTTTAATTTCCTGTAATCGAGGCAGAAGCGCACCGAGCCATCAGATTTGTCCACCAATACAACTGGTGAGCTGTACGGAGATGTAGAAGGTTCTATGGCCTTTAAATCCAGCATTACTTTGATTTCTGTCTCGACAACCTCTTTTTTTGCAAACGGGAGGGGGTATGGTCTGGTTCGCACTGGTATGTCCGTAGTTAACTGAATACTATGGGGTTCAGTACCTGTCACTGTACCTGGGGTATCCGTCAACACATCCTGAAAGTCTTTCAAAATTTCTTTGAGCTGTTCAGTCTGACTTGCAGACAAATCACTCGACAAAACCACATCATCATAGGTTTTTCACCTTTGATAGACAGAGTAGGAAGGGGAACAACATCATCTGCACTGGTAGATGTTAACAATCCTACATTTGCTGTTTTCACAACCTTTGATCTGTCCCTGTACGTTACATTGGGTACAAAATCATCACTGTTGATATCTGTCATGTTGATAACAGTTTCTGACATCGGACATATCCATTCAACTGACTGGTTGATGGCAACATTTGTACGCTCAACATATTTCTTCAATATGTTCACGTGGAAGACCTTCTCAGTGTATGCCATTTTGATCTTATTATTAACTGCAGAAAGTTTTTCGACCACCTGAAAAGGACCCTTCCACATAACACGAAGTTTGTTATGTTCATCAGTGAGTAGTACAAGGACTTTTATCCCCTACACTGAAGGAACGTGCCTTTGCTTTTCTCCCTGCAAAGACCTTGTACACATCTGTTTTTCTATCAGCTGACTGTTGAGCAAGCTCACATGCATCCTTCAAACGTATTGGTAGACAGTTTTACTGTCAGGTATGTCCGTCTTTATTTGTCCATTGTGTCATCAGTAGATCCAAAGGACCCCTTGGTGAGTGTCAGAAAAGTTCGAAGGGTGAGAATCCCAGTGTTTCGTTCGGCATTTCCTTGTATGCAAAAAGCAAAGCCGGTATGAAACGATCCCATTCCTGGGGTTCCTGCCTTGCAACTTTTCTCAGCATGGACTTTAATGTTCCATTGAAACGTTCAACCATGCCATTCGATTGGGGATGACATGGCGTGGGTGAAATGGAGGAGATTGACAACAGTCTGTAAATTTCTCTCATGAGGTCGGAAATGAATTGCGTTCCACAATCCGAGAGAATCTCGTCAGGAAGACCCGCTCTGAAAATATCGCAAGTAGGGCTTCAGCGACAGACACTGTATCAATTTTCTTCAGTGGAATCGCTTCCGGATACCTTGTCGCTGTATCCACCAAAGTTAGGATATAGCGATATCCGGAAGAAGAAGACGGTGGGAAAGGCCCAACGAGATCAATAGCCACCTTCCGAAACGGGACGGAAATGAGAGGCATTTTGTGCAAAGGTGCACATGGGACGCGAGCTTTTTGAGATTTCTTTTGGCAGATGTCACATGAGCGGCAATATTATGTAACTTACTTTGTGACACCTGGCCAATAAAAAGAATCATCAAGAACTCTCTTCAATGTTCTTTTGATTCCCCAGTGACCAGCGAACAATGCGTCATGAGCCGTGTGTAGTACTATGTCTCTAAGTGGCTTTGGAGCGACAGCTTGTTTGTTGTCCTGTCCAGGTACACACCTGTAGAGAATGTCAGAGAGTCCAGTATGTACGTTTGTTTGTCCGTTGGTATGTCAGTGACAGTCTGTTTAGCAGCAGAAGTATTGTTGTCAGCGTCTCGTCTTTTCCCTGCATTTCCTCTAGATCATCTGGGGTAATTTGGAGTTCATCCAGTTTTGAGACTTCTAGCGGCTTTGTAGCGTTTCCCTGCTCTATGATGTCTGATCTGGTACTCACAAGACACGAAATGAATGATTCTCCAGCACCACCATGTACTGTAGCGCCACCTGGCAAATTGCCCAAGATCAAGTCGCAGACTGGGTTATCGATAACACAGGCAGTGAGAAATCCGAGTAGTAGTACGGTGTATCGACCGAAATTTTTGCTAGCGGAAACGTTTCAATCTTGCCTCTAAACGACCTACACTTTTGACAGTGTTGAGATACTGGTTTTGAAGCATGAAAGATTTTTCTTACACCAGCGGCGGTGTGCACCCAGTGTCTCGCAAAACCGAAGCCTTCAATCTGTTGATGGCTCTGTTTTCTAACACCAGTCCATCAACCATTTGATGTAGTGCCAAAACAAGGCCTTCCTTCACAATCAGTGGAGACTAATGCGGTTTTGAATCATTTGGTTTGAAAGGGCAATTCTATTTCAAATGGAACTTGCCATCACAAAAGAAACATTGCATTGTCTGGTCGGCGACCGACTGATTGGTGTTACTTTGTGAACTTCGGTTCTGTCCACAAACTGACCCAAAAGGTCTACGCGGTGGTCGTTGTCCCACGACCTCGGAAAGTTTGCTGAGGAGCAACGGGTTTTTCCGCCGGCGAGTACTGGTACCGACGAAAGTCCGTCGAACCGCGGAAAGATCCCTGTCCGTTCCTATCCTTGAGGACTCGGAAATGACCTAAGATTTCCTTTCCTGTAATTTCCCTGTCCCAGTGGGATTGTACATGACGCATGAGACTAAAGATGGAAAATTCTCCTTTCCTAGCCACGCCCTTATCCGGGTTAGCGATACAATACTGATCAGCCATCTGACACATTTCCTCAACACTTTCAAATTGCTTTCTTTAAGGAAAGTGGCCAGATCTTTAATCACGCTCTGGAAAAGTTGTTCTCTAAGAAGGAGATCTCGCAACGACTGAAAAGTTTTCTTTGTTTTGATAAATCGATCCATCGATCTAGACAATGACTCATACGGATTAGAAATGACGGAAACGATTCTTCTTTGTCAGAGCGCACAGAACGGAAACGTTCGCGAAAACGATCGGCAGAACATTGAAATTTCTTGAGGAGTTGTTCTTTCAATTGATTCCAAGTTAAATTTTCTTTCGCCGCGAGTGTGTGGTACAGTGCCAAAGCGCGCTACCCTTAAATAACGACGCAATATACAATGTCCACTTTTCCTTGGCCAACCACAAGACTCTGCGTGACTTTCAAATTGGAAAAGAAAACTATCGATGTCATCCGTTTTTTCCTCCTCGAAAAGCGGTAACTTTGGAATATGCAGTTTTTGGTTGAGGCGCGCTTGCAGAACCGACTGGTGGAGCTGGTGGAGGTTCTCTGGATGCCTGTAATCTTTTAATTTCAGCATCGGTCTCTAATTCAAACTGCCTCAACTTAGATTGACGTTCTTTATCTTCAGATTCCCTCTATAGCTTTTTCTCTTAAATTCCCTCTGTAGTCTCTTTTCTTCAGATTCCCTCTGTAGTCTTTTTTCTTCTAACTCTAGTTTCCTTTGATTTTCCTCTCTCTCTCTATTTCCTTTGATTTTCTTCTCTCTCATTGCCTGTCCGCCCTATCAATGCATTGTTGCACATAGTTGGTAAGTTTTTCTCCATCAAAACCCAAGCATTCCGCTTGTTGAACATATTTATCAGTCATCCATAATGAACCAACAGATATAAACACAAAAACATTTAATAAAGTATGAATAAAAATAAGGCGATATATGATGTTTTATGTTTCACAAAAACGCAATTATAATATATGCAAATAAAGAATTCAATTTCCGGTGTAAACAGAAAACAGCTTACTAAAACAGGATAGATACGAAACTCAAGGAATGTATTTTTCCAGAAGCAGTTTGCTTTCGAGAACAGCTAACAATTTGGAATTTAAAAAAAAATTAAGTTCAATGCTAATCTCTGTGTTTTTCCTACGAAAGGAAAAAAGAAAACACAATACTAAAGTTTTTCTGGAAATAAATTCTTTATAAAGTTTTGGTTCTTAAATGTTCTTTTTGTTAGTCTTTCTTACTTAATTTCAAATGAATTCACACAACAAATGTATCGCCTTATACGATAAATGCAAATGAAGTTACAAAACAAATGGAATCACAAACAACTAAAAGGAGGGGGAGAAACACAAACTAGCGGAAATCCTACCTAAAAGATGAAAATGTTGAAAAAGAAAACGAGATAGGAGCTTATTGAAGAGAAGGTGTAGAGGTTTTGAAAAAGGGGGTGAAAAGGAAATGAAAGGATACACAGGTCCTGTATAGTGAGAATAAATCAAGAAAAGCAAAAGAAACCCTCAGACAGCACCCTAGTGGTCACTGTCTCCCATGAAACTGGAGACGGGGAAAAACAATCATGCACAATATACAGAATGATAGACAATCAATCAATAAATGCACATTCACCCAGACGCAAAGAAAATATCACAACACACACACACACACACACACACACACACACACACACACACACACAAACAATAGATAATCAAAGGAAACATGTTTATTAGGATTGAGCGGTAATCAACTCCACCACCTACACTAGTTGCGTGATGGAGGTGAAGTCGATTCCACACTCAGAGGGGCAAGGGGAAAAATCAAAATGAAACGATAGGAAAGGGAGAGAAATAGATATTTATGAGAAGGGAAGGACTACCGACTCCCCAACGCCATGCCCCCCTTCTAAATCAGAGCAGGAAGAGATTGGGGTTATCAGTCCTGGGGAAGGGGACAAAACAAAATCTAATACTCTAGGGGAATGACAACGACTCCTCAACGCCTGTTAGTCTTACATCAATTGTATGTAAGATTATGGAATCATACGGGAAATGAGCGTAGATCATATGACCTTGAACAATTTATACACAGAATGCCAGCATGGTTTCCGTAAACATCGATCTTGTGTAACACAACTTTTACTTGTCATGGAAGATTTGGCAAAACTTTTAGATAATGGCAATAGTGTAGATATAGATATACTTTATTATTTAGACTTTAAAAAGGCTTTGGATTCTGTACCCCATGAGAGGCTTTTAGTGAAATTATCAGCATATGGAATTACAGGTAGAGTGCATACATGGATAAGGGATTTCTTAACTAAGAGACAGCAAAGAGTCAGAGTAGGAAGTTCATATTCAGATTTTACGGAAGTTCCAAGTGGTATACCACAAGGGAGTATTTTGGGTCCTATATTATTTACAATATTTATAAGTGATTTGCCTAATTCGGTGGAAAGTATTTGCAAAATATTTTGCAGACGATACAAAAATTTACAACTTATAATCATGATATTTTACAAAATGATAATGATAATTTATCTGAATGGTCTACCATGGAACTTGCATTTTAATGCAGACAAGTGCAATGTGTTACATGTTGGACGTAAGAACCCAAGATACCAATACACAATGCTAAACAGTAATACTGGTGAGCGTGCAGATATTTCAACATGTGATTATGAAAGAGATCTTGGTGTCACTTTCGATTCTGGCCTGGTATTCGATAAGCATATTCAAAACTCTATAAATAAAGCTAACAAAATGATTGGTATAATTAAACGTACTTTTATTCATATAGAAAGATATTTTTACAAAACTATACAAGGCTTTCGTTAGACCACATTTGGAATATGGCAACACAATTTGGTATCCTCGATTAAAGAGGCAGTCTGCTGCTCTAGAAAGAGTACAAAGAAGAGCAACAAAGCTTGTAAAGAATATACAAGATCTTCCCTATTAAGGTAGGTTAAATGCTCTTGGACTGCCTACCATAAAAAAACAAGACGAGTGAGGGGCGATTTGATTCAAGTCTATAAAATATATAAATCGTGTTGACAATATTCCTCTTTCAAATTTTTATACTGCATCAAGAGTTGAGAATACCAGAAACAGTGTGGATAAAATTTATCATGAATATTGTCGCACTAACCTAAGGAAATTTTCTTTCAGTAACAGAGTAACAAATCTTT
Organism: Conus betulinus; assembly: GCA_016801955.1. Lineage (NCBI taxonomy): Eukaryota > Metazoa > Mollusca > Gastropoda > Neogastropoda > Conidae > Conus > Conus betulinus. The sequence continues at coordinate 17,065 of JADBJO010027166.1, forward strand.
GGAATAAATTAACCCCTAACATTAAACGTGCACAAAATACTAACCTTTTCAAAAGCTCTATCGATGATAGTGTATTATTGAAGACTATTTATTTTGACTATGATAAATAAAGACTTGAGCGAGTAAAAGACCAGACCATATAAAGATGAGATAACTACAGAAGGGACATGTAAAGCCAGTTCTGGCTAAAATTGCATAAGCAATTGTCCTTACGAACCTGAACCTGAACGCCCTGCCCCCCTTGCTGCCAGGTACGAGCAAGAGGAGGTTGAGGCTATCAGTCCTGAAATGGGGAAGGGTCAAAAAGAAATCCTACCAAAAACCCCCCCCCAAAAAATCCCTTAATGGAGTAGAGCAACCAAAAGAAATCTCAACCACCCGAAACACACATAGAAATAGAAAGGAAAAAACAAACAAAACAAACAATTATTATACACAATAAATATTGAACTAATTTCTTTTTTTTTCTTCCCTCAAACCCTTGAGGGTACAAATCAAAATCCTCTTTTTTTCAAATGAAAATATACCTTTCTTTTTTTCAGGCCCTGAGGGCACAAATAGAAATCTTTCTTTGTTCTTTTTTTTTCTTTTGTCGGGGTCACCACTGTCACACTGTCACTTTTGCACACACACATTATGACAGCATTTACTCCATACGCACACGCAATCTCTCCAATCAACCAAAAGGCGCACTACTAAATGTTTTTTCTTCTCCCCCTCTCCTTTGGGGAAAACACTTTACTAAATGAATCAAACAAATTAATGAACAGCGTCTACACATGTATCTCTCTTTCTCTTCACACTGAGAGATAAATCAGGCTATGGATTGAAATCAGTCAATCCTTACAAAATTCCTCCTTGCTAAAAAAAGAATAACCACATCCTACTAGACTATAAAGTCATGGCCTTCACATAGCATTGGCCCAAGATCCAGTCCAGGATAATAAATAATTACTGCAATCATGATATCATACCTGCATCAAAGTTAACATTCGCCCCTTACTGTTATAATGCCCTGTTCAATCAGAAAACGTGTCGCACCCTTGAATTCTCTTGTCACTGGAGAAATGATGAGATCCGACCCCTCTACCTGGAGTCTGTAATTGCTGGGGCTGAACTACCAGTGTGTTCCCCACACCATGGCCATCGTTAACCTCCCTTCTCAGAGGAGGAATAGCTGACGGGGTGAAGGGTGAAGGGCTGAAACACGAATAGGTTCGTGTAAGTAGTAGTAGTAGTAGTAGTGGTAGGGACGTAATTCATACATAGGTCGTTAAGCCTTTAAATGTCCCCTCTTGTTAATTATACTTAAAAAACGGGGTTGAAATGCATGCTAAATAAATTTTCCTGCTTATTCATCAAATCTTCTAAACTGTACTTTAAAATTCAAGTCTTCGTCCAGCAAATTCTTAAAAACATTAGTATTTTTAGCAAATTTAAGTGCATTTGGCAAATTGTTCCAGTTAGCAATAACTCTGTTACTAAATGTGAATCTCCCCATATTAGTATGACACTGCTTAACAAATATCTTATTATTGCGAATTTCTTGTTCTATCTGTTTTAGCAGCTTCAAAAAAATATTCCCACTGTATGTCCGTTTGTTGGTGAAATATTTTGAACACTTCAATCAAATCCCCTCAAATACGTCTACCTTTTAAAGAGTGCAAATTTAAGTAATTTAATCTATCTGTATAAGACATGTTTGTACATTCTTGCAAGATTTTTGTAGCTCTTCTCTGTACTCTTTCGATTGCTATTGATTGTCTTTTCAAGTGTGGGTACCAGATTATATTGCCATATTCAAGATGTGGTCTAACCATAGCTTTATATAATTTTAGAAATGTTTCTTTGTTTAGGTAAATGAAGGTTCTTTTTATTAATCCGTCATTTGGTTTGCTTATTTTTTTTTTTAATTTAATTTTTTTTTTTTTGCTGTCCCAACCTCTGCACCACTTCAGAGGCAGTGCACCCACGCCGCTCATTCCGACACCCCGTCCACAGCTGCAGCCCGGTCGGCCCCACCGCAGCCCCGGCACCGGCAATCCACAGGGCGGAGTCAATGTCAAGTTGTCAAGAGGCAACCCACTGGAGGAGACACTGCACTGCTGCCGAGTCACTTCGGTGGTGTTCAGTGGCGCCTGTTCTGATCTAACATACGCAGGACACCACCTACTAAGCCCCTACTGACGACAATAATTGCTTAGTCACGGAGCCGGCGTGAGTGAGCTCTCCCTCCGGAGGGCGCCCCCACGTCCATCCAACGACAGCAGCCCATGGACTCGCCGATACCAGTGACCCCGACGGAACCAAACCAAGGCCACAGACATGGAGAGGACATCGAAACTGAGGTCACCATGAGAGCAGGGCATGAAGGGCCACAGAACTTGGGACATTTTTTTTTTAATGCTGATCAATGAGAATGAGGATGATTAAGAAGATGATGCTACGGATTTCCATTCCGGTCCGAGACTACATGACAGGGCTGTACTCTACGCTTCCTTTCATGATATATCCCAGCGTCAACCGGGCCCGAGAGATACAGGCACCTGCAGTGTTGGTCAGAAAATTTGAGCAACACTCTCAGAAACGCATCCATAAGTGGATGAAACTCGACTGTGTGGTCCCAGTCTTCCCAACTGAGTCCGCAGCAAACTCAATTCTGGTAGGAGCCGGTCGGGACAGAAAAACCCACATGCCTCTGATGGGATTCGAACCCACGACCTCCCAGCCGAGAGTACGCGACGCTAACCACTTCGCCACGGCGGCTGGTTGGTTTGCTTTATTTATACTCTTTTGAATATGAGTATCGAAAAGTAAATCTTTATCAAAGATTACACCAAGATCCTTTTCTTCCTCACATTTCTGTACCAGCCTAATTCCACCATCCATTTTCATGTTATATTCATGTTCTGGATTGTTTTTGCCAACATGCAAAACTTTACATTTTTCAACATTAAAATACAGATTCCACTTGTCTGACCAGTCTTGGAGGCAATTTAAGTTTTCTTGCAAACTGTTATAGTTATCTGATTTGTCATATATTTTTATATCGTCAGCAAAAATTTTACAAAAACTATTCACCTCATCTGGAAGGTCATTTATAAAATAGTAAACAATACAGGTCCTAAAATGCTCCCTTGGGGAATACCACTCATAACATCTTTCTCTGTCGATATACAATTACCCACTCTTACTCTTTGTTTTCTATTTGACAAAAAATCTCTAGTCCAGTTTAGCAACTTGCCTACTATACCATATGCTTTCATTTTTTTCAATAATCTCTCATGCGGAACTGTATCAAAAGCTTTACGAAAATCAAGGTAAATTATGTCAACAGAGCACTTATTCTCTAGCATGGTAACTAAAACTTCCATAACTTCAAGTAGTTGTGATATGCAAGACCTTTTTTCACGAAAGCCATGTTGGCTTACTGCAAACAATTTATTATAAGTGAAGTGAGATATTATGACAGCAGATAAGACGTTGGAAGACCAAGGCCAGGATTTAAACCACAGTGCCAAGGACATCCACGCTGTTGGTTCGGATGAGGAATTTGCACAGGCCCTCGATGCCAGGCGCCTGAAAATCAATCTGCCACGAGCAAACGAGACTAAAGATTGGGAGAAACTGGATGCAAACATCGTCCAAAGACTCGATGCACTGATAGGGAAAAGCACCCTGGAACACAAACTAGCCACATATGGGGACATTGTGTATGCCACATGTAGAAACGCCTATGGAGCAAAACTACCTGAAGAGAAAACACCTCCAAAGAAATCCAGACGCCAAGAAGAGATGGACAAGATCAGGGTCCAAAAGAAAAACCTCAAGAAGCAAATAAAGACCGCACTGCCAGCTGAAAAACAAGGCTTGGAAAAACTCTGGGAAGACCTGAAAGCAAAACACAGTGCCCTCAGCAAAGCAGAATCTGCGAGGAAGAGGAAGAGCAAAAAGAAGAAGACACAAGAGCGCTTCTTCAGAGACCCCTTCCAGTTTGCCAGAACTCTGTTTGAGCAGCCAAAATCTGGGACCCTAAGTGTGGACAAAGAAGTTCTTGAGCAGCATCTGAGGAAAACATACTCTGACTCACAGAGTAAAGCACCACTCGACATTCAAGGTCTGGTGTGGCCAACCAACCCTGAGGAACAGTTCAATGACAAGCCTCCAACGCTGGCGGAAATCAAGAAGGTTGTCGACAAAGCCAGAGCCAAATCATCACCAGGGCCAAACGGAATACCTTACCAGCTGTACAAGAAATGTCCCAAGGTGCTGGAGTGGCTCCACAGGCTGCTGCGATCAGCTTGGAGAAACCAGAAAATCAGCGGCCAGTGGATGACGGCAGATGGTGTGTACATCCCCAAAGAGCAAAACTCAAGTGACATCAGCCAGTTCAGGCCAATATCACTACTGAACGTTGAAGGAAAATCTTCTTCTCTGTCATGGCAGCAAGGCTGACCAAGTACCTCATGGAAAACAAGTACTTGGATGTGTCAGTCCAGAAAGGTGGCATCCCAGGCGTGGCTGGCTGTGTAGAACACGCCACAATGATCTGGGACGCAATCCAAAGAGCAAAAACAGAA